>QFET01014821.1:0-10507 GCA_003316355.1 Tuber calosporum
GGGGCTGAAGTAGGGGGAGGGGTGGGGGTCGAGATAGCTGAGGAGATCTCATCTATGCGCGTAGTCAGTGTGGCAAGTCGGCTAACTACCTCATTGATTCTGGAGAGGGTGGTGCACAGGAGTAGGATGATGGTGGCCTCCCCATCAGAAAGCTTGTTGAGGAGAGAGTTGTCAAATGCGGGGAAGGATTCACGGGATAGGCTAAACTGGGTGACTAAAGCGTCCAGGAGGTTCTGGGTTGTAATTAAGTGGTCAGGGAGTGGTCCAGGGGTGCTGGCATAGAAGGAGTGGGCTAAGTACGGGGCTGTGCATTGCTGGGTGCGCGAGGCTCACCTGGAGGGGCTAGGTGAAGCTGTGGCCATCTCTGTTATACAGAAAGTTGGGCTGTGTCGCTAATCAGTGAAGCTTAAGCAAGGGGCAAGATTTTGGGTGTCGTGGCTGTTGCCACACAAAAAGGCGTAGTTTTATTCAACTGAAAAGGGTAAGAATTTCAAGTGGGAGGAAAATAGAGGGTGCGGAGCGTGTTCTTCGACCACCTGGATTTTATGGCAATTGATATTGACTCCCCTTTAGGCCTGTTTAATTCAGCCCATCAGTTTTTTCGTGTTTACAATGCATAATCCATCACTGGGCACTCCTCCCACCTCCGTACGATCACTCCACCTTCCTTGTTTCAAGAATACACTTTCCTCACCCTCCTGGTTGGGGATCTGAACCTCCATTATCCTCTCTCCGAACCTCTAAGGGTCCTTTCTGATGCTTAACTTAATATTTCTTCCCCATACTTTAACCTGGCCTCTGAGCTAGGCTACTCACTTTTAAACACACTGGGTGTATTTACTAGGTTCCCCTTCGATGGCATATCCAGACCTGGAGTCTTAGACCTTGCCTTCGCAAATCCTTCTTTGCCCCCTTTTGTTAGCTCATGGAGTGTCACCCTCCCACTGATTGGCTCTTACCATGTCCAAATCACAATCGCCCTCTCAACACCCTTCCTGCCCCACCCTAACCCCATGCCTAACTGGACCAAAACAGATTGGCAAACTCTCTCCCCTCTAATCAAGGATCTAACACTCCCACCTCCTCTCCTGCTCCCAACCTCAACCTCACTTAATGCTTGGTTCGACTGCCACCTGGGCACCCTCACTTCCCTCCGAACTCTATACACACCAAACAAACGTCCTTTCTTCCGGTCAAAGCCATGGTGGACAGTTGAGCTATCACAGCTCCGCCAAGCTTTCAACCTAAAGGTAAGAATGTCATGCATGTCCCCCTCCACCACCTTCTTCGACAGCACCCATGCCTCCTGCTTTGCATATTTCATGGTCATAAAAAAGGTTAAGGCATCACAGTGGAACTCATTCCTAGCCTTCATGGACTCCAAGTCATTATGAGCTGCCCGTCGGAATGCTAGCGGACACTCCCCTGACCGGTTCCCCTCCTTTCCCAAAGCCACGATACCCGTCGAAGTCAATACCTCCCTGTTTCATCATTTTGTTCCTCCAAAAGACTGCCTACCCTCGCCATCCATCCTGCTACCTTTCATGGATTTCCTGCTGCTTCAGAAACAGGAAGTCTCTCACGCCCTTCGCTAGTCCTCCAACACCTCAGCCCCTGGGCATGACCTGATCCCCTATGGTATATGGAAGAGGATCAACAATATCAACCCCACTATCCACACCTCCCTCCTAGGTCCCCTGCTGACATATGGTTTCCACCCCCCTCCCTTAAAAAAGCCAACGGCATTGTCCTCTCCAAGCCCAGAAAATCTGACTACAACTCCCCCTCCTCCTTCTGAGTCATTGTCCTTCTAGAAACTATCTCCAAGATTCTGGAAAGGATAATGGCAACTCGCCTACCTCTAATAGCCAACACCGTAGGCCTCATCCACCCAAACCAAGCCGGCTCGCTCCTGGGACTCAGCATCTTGGACGCATGCACTGCTCTCACATACGAAGTCCGCCTACTGCAGCGTGCAGGCCTCAAGACCTCTATCCTCTTCCTTGACATCAAAGGAGGCTTTGATAATATTTCCTATACTTGTTTATCTTCCCCACTCCGCGCCCTAGCTGTTTGTCCTTATATGGTTTCTTAGGTTCGTTCTTTTTTGACTGACTACAAATGCAGGCTGATCTTTCAGGGCTTCCCTAATATTTTCTTACCTGTTCTTGTGGGTGCACCCCAGGGCTCCCCTATCTCTCCTTTGTTATTATTAATTTATGTATCTTCCCTGCACTTGTTTATCTCTAAGGGGATTATATATCCTGTGTTGATAATTTTACTGTTACTGTTGGCTCTGGGTCATAACGGAGGAATATAAAGCTTCTGAACACTACGATACCCGCCTTTGCAGGAAGGCTACCCCACATGGAGTGTCCTTCTCCGTCCCCAAAACTGAACTCATCCACTGGCGAACTCCAAGGGATCGCTCTCCCTCCTCACTGGCTCCCGTCTCTCTCGATAGGAGTCTTTTCCACCCTTCTTCTATAGTCTGATGGCTAGGATACTGGTTCTCACCCTCAATGGAAACCTCCACTCACTTCCTCAAGAGGCTAGCCTTCGCGCAAGGGGCCTTTGGTCTCATAAGGCAACACTCTCCTCCTGGCATAGGCATAGTCCCCTACCTCAACGGCAGGCTGGCCATGGGCCTCCTCCTACCAATCCTCACTTACGGAGCTAACGTCCTCATCCCCAACGCTGCGATGACGGGGAAAATGGAAGTCTTTCAGAGCAAGGTCTAACGGTGGGTCACCAACTGCTTCTCATCAACTCCAGTATCCATCCTACCCTGTGAGGCTTGACTCCCTCCTCTCAACTCGCTCCTCCCCCATCGCCGCAGGATGGCTGCACTATGGATTGCCTGCTCCCCTCCCGAGATCAATCCAGTTGCAGTCCGGTTGCCCCTACTATCTCCACCCCTCTCTAACTTTAGGGCAGGGGATTCCTCCCACCTCCTCTTTCGTGGCCTTAGGGCCAACTATATCCCCCTCTACTGGCACCAACCAAGGCCCATTCCCGCCGTCCGGTCTAACCTCCCCATCCATGGGATGTGCTACCTCTTGCTCAAGGTGGCACAAGACGGTTTCGAACTCCCGCAGATAAACTTCGACCTCCTACCGGGCAATGTCTTTTGGCCCACTCCTGCGATCCCAGGTGCCATTTTCTACAAACTCATCTAGGCAGAGTGCAGAAAGGACCTCCTTGCTGATTAGACACTCCTGTCACCACCCTCCCACTTACTACCAGTACAAGCTGTCTCTCCGCCCACATGCCTTTATGGGCCTCAACCGCCTTACAGCGCGGCAAATTCACCAGGTGCTAGCTGGCAAGAGGCATCTTGCCGCGCAACCCTCTTGGAGCAATGCCGATCACTCTCCTACCTGCCCTTCCTGCGACTCACTGGACGAAACCTTTGAGTCTTCAATTCTCCACTGCCCTTCCTGCGACTCACTGGACGAAACCTTTGAGTCTTCAATTCTCCACTACCCTTCCAAGTCCCAAGAAAGCCAGCTCTACCATCCGAAGCTGTCCTCAATGGGCCATGGTCTCCACTTTGGACTGACTTGGACATAATCCAAGCTCTCGCCTCATACATCCGCACTACTCGCACGAACTTCCCACCCATTATGCCAGCAGTCTTTTCTACCACTGCCTCCTCCTCCTCCGACTATGACCCAGACTAAGTGGTTTTTCATTCCTGCTATATCTTTCCTTGCTGTTAGGATTTCTTTTGATTTCATTTCATTCTATACATTTTGAATTAGTCGTCATGGTTGTGCGCGGTGATCGTATGGTCATCACTAGGGAAGAACTTGTGTGCTTATTTCCTTTATTTTGTATATTTAGAATTAATATTTCGTTTATGCCATAGCTAGTGCTCCATGCAGGTTCCTGTACGTTAATAGTGAATATATGAGATAATCAGAAAAAAAATCCTAAAAAACCCTATAGTTAAGGGATCATCAACCAATGGAGAGGAGACCTTAACAATATATTCAAATTAAGTTATTCAGTTTTTAAGTTATCAAGTTAACTGAGCCTACAAGAACTTTTATCTTTTATCATACTTTTTACTGAGCTTTCCAGACAGTTCCCTGACTTTCTCGATACGAGCATGGCCTAGACAATTAAACAGTACAGAATTTGCTACCCTGTAACTGAGGGGAACCGCGTGTTCTGGTATAGTTTGAGTAGAAAGATGTGAGCAGTGTTGTGGATCATCATCAGCTGGGGCAAGGACAATATACTGGTGTTTGACAACACTTTCGCCATGATCTTAAATGGTCCAATATTCTTATAGTATAGTTTCTTGCATGGTCTTTTGGTCCAGATATTTTTCAGTAACAGGCAAACCATATTTCATGGCTTGAGATTTGGCTCGGGGTTTCCGAACTATTCATAATTTTCCGTCTAGCATATTTATGCACCAACCCTTTCTTGATTTAGGATTTCTTACAACGGACCTAGTCCTTCCTTGTTTGTTGTCTCCTTTGGTATTAGATGGCCAATTGGCTTATACTTTGGGTGTTGTCTGTAATTAGAATAGAAGGGTATTATCTTGATTGTTTCTTGTCGTCTATTGTTGAATGCAAATTCTGCATGAAGTAGGAGTTCTAACCAATTGTCTTGTTGATAGGTGATGTAGGCCCAGAGGTATTATTCTAGTATGCCATTGGTCCTTTTTGTCTGTCAACGCATTTCATGGTGGATTGCCGTTCTTAGTCTCTTTCTTTCCCCAAGGACTTTGTGGTTTCCTTCCTTAAGTCTGATGTGACTAGGGTTCCTCAATAAGTGATGATGTCTTGTGGTAGCTGTTGTAAGTCAAATATTTCTTCTTGAAATATTCTGACAAAGTCCCTGATGATCATATCCTGGGGGCAAGGTATAAAATGACACATCTTAGTTAGTTTATCAATTACCACCAAGATGGCATTGTTGTTGGCCGATTTCAGAAGGTTAGTGATGAAGTCCATCACTATCGATTGCCATGGTTGGTGTAGTGCTTCCTTAGGTTGTAATAGCCCATAGAGTGCATGCCTTATCGCATCTGTCCTTTGGCATGTATGACAATTTTTGACTTATCTTTTGGTGTCTTCTTGCATCTTTGGCCAGTAATATTGTCATACCAGTAATATGGTAGTTTTACTGGTTCTGCTGTCGCCGACGGCTGATTCATCATGATTTTGTTGTATGACCAGTGTCCTTATTTTTTCTTTTTCAGGTACCTATAGTTTCTCTTAATACAATAAGTATCCCTCCTTCTATTCGCATGCCTCAAGAGCCACTCTGTTCATTTCTATGACTCCTTTTTCCTGAGCCTCACAAATTGCTCTTATCTGTTTGTGTCTTTTACTTGCTTCTTGGAACCCAGGATCTCTTTCAGCGAATTTAACCATCTCCATGGCTTCAAAGTATTGTTTCTTGAGTTTTAAGATCCTGTGTTTTTGTTGGATCCTTTCGTCTTCGTCAGCTGGAACCACCACAGCCCTTCTTATTAGTGCATCTAGTTTAGCTCCCTCTTTTCCTAGTTGATATTTTATCTTGATATCGTATTAACTAAATGTCTTACTCCAATGTATTGGTCTGCCATTGAGCTCCTGAGTAGTCGTCGACTGTACCACACTCTTGTGGTCTCTGAGGAACAGTACTCAGTTCCTGCTCCTTTGGGCATATCATCTCTATTCCTTTAGATCCTCGACGATAGCTAATAGCTCCTTAACTAGGATATTGTAATTGCACTCCGCTAGTGATATCATCATTGATCTGTATACTACCTGTTGCCATTTTCTATCTCATCCTTTCTACAATAGTATGCCCGAGGACACACATGTCGATGCATTGGATTCGATCAGGATCTCCGTAGTTTGATCGTAATGTACTAGAAGTAGTACAGATATTTGGTGCTGGTGTAGCTCATGAAATGCTTCTTTTTGTCAGTTTGTCCGCTTCTATATGATGGTGTTCTTAGTGAGTTCATATAAGGGTTTGGCTATAAGGCTGAACCCTTCTATGAATCATCGATAGAAATTGCAGAATGCCATAAAGCACTATATACCTCTTTTGGTTTCTGGAGGTTTGCATTCCCATTTTGCTTCTCTTTTGACTGGGTCGATGGTGACTCCCTTTCTATCAAGGATGAATCCTAGGTATGCCCTTCATTCTTTGTGGAACTCCCATTTAGACTGCTTGAGTGCAAAGCCTTCCTAATATAGGGCCTCGATAATTCTGTGAATCTTGATTCAGTGTTACTCCTGAGTTTCCGAATATATCAGGATATTGTCTCGATAGACAATTTAACTGATATCCAGGGATCAACACAGAATCTGATAGAGCTATCCTTGTAAAGCTGATGTGGCATTCTTAAGTCCGGCTGGCATACCAGTATATTCATAGATACCGTATTTTGTCGTAAGTGTTGTTTGTTATACATCTTCTCCTTAGATCCTGATGTTGTGATAGGCGTTGCTGATATCCTGATTAGTGAATATCTTGGCTTTCCTGAGCCTATCTAGCGCCTTCTCTATCAGTGGTAAGGGATATCAGTGTCGTTTAGTAACTTTATTGAGTTGTCGATAATCCACACATAATCGTAGTTTGCTACCCCTCTTAGTGACAAACAGGATCAGAGATCCTCCATTTGCATAAGATTCTCGAATCCATCCTCAGTTTTTGTTGAGGTGGAGACATTCTCTCAGTTCTTCCAGTTCTTTTTTCCCCAATGCTTATGACTCCCTTGCTGGTACTGTTTCTCCTTTGCTTAAGTTGATTTTCAAATCAATCTTACTTCGATGCAGTGGTAACTGTATTTCTTCCTCTTCCGTGAAAATGGCCAGAGACTGATGATATTCCCTTGGTACAATTTTCTGGTATTCTCCATTTTTTGTGCTTTCTTTGTGTTTATCGCTAGTTCGCTACTGATATTGATTGTCTTAATCCTGCTAGGCTTGTTTTTCTCATTATTATATTTGAGGATTTGTGTAGCCTAGCCTCTCCAGTAGAACTTACCAAATGGTTTGGTGGAAATCTCATTGATCTCAATTCGTGGCAATCGTCAGAGCTTCTGAACTCATGTTCGCCTTTCTTAGTGGAAGCCAGTTATTCTGCTTTCTCGCATTGTTCTCCGAATATCTTCTTGTAGATAAGGTGTGCTTTTCTGCCTCCTGGCTCAACCTTATAGTCGTCTTCTCCAAGATTCACCAAAACTACCTTTATTTCACCTGTGTGATCAGAGTTAATTACCCATGCATTTACAGTAATCTGATGTTTAACTGCCAACCCACTGCGTAGAGCAATGCGCCTATAGGTACCTTCAGGTAGTCCTATAGTGATCCCAGTGCTGACGAGTCTCAAAACCTTTTCTTGATCTGGACATCCTTGGCCTGGATCGTTCAAAATTGTGCTATCAAATTCTCTTTCAGAGCCTCTGCTTTATGGACCTGGTCCACCGCTGGCAAGCTTGTTTGACATACCATTGTACACCACTTGCTGTTGAAGATAATCTTGTTAGTTTCCCAATCAACTTTGAGGTTTAATCATCTCAGCCAGGGCAGCCCAAGTACTCTCTTGTAGTTATGTAGATCCGCAATTTGGAAGTTTGCCACTTCCCTATAACTCCCAATGTCCATACGTACTTCTACTATATGGGTAACAGGTCCCATCTCACTTGGCTCCCCATCTGCAGGTATACTTCCCTTATCATTTGTGTTATCTTTGTTGGTATTCAATGTTTTTAACTAAAATCCTTGTCAATAAAGTTTTTAGACACTTCTGAGTCAATCATGCCATTGATGATAACTGTATTGTGCTTGATATATAAACACATTGTGACCATAGCATGGTCCTTCTCCTAGTCAGTATTTCCATATTTGCAAGTGCTGCGTAGTTGTTTACGATTCCGATAGGTTTGGTTGTCTTGTCCCTTAGACTACTGCTTATTGGAAACCTTCTTCATTTCCCAACTCTTCACCCAACTATGTGGTTTCCATTTCTTGTAAGTTAGTACGTAGTTTCTGGCAATTGTTGTTAGTCTTGCTGTTGAACTGACTAGTATAGTCTTTCTTATCTCATGGGTTGCAGCAGTTGCAGAGCCTGTGGCACAGCTTTGCACAGTCTAGACATAGGTTGCTGTTCATTCTACACATAAACTCACCTGTGGATAAGTTGTATCTTGGATACCTCTTTGATGCACTCAAATCGTTTGGGTCCCAAAGATTTCCTAAGAGTTGCTCTATTTCCAGGTGTCATTGTCATTTCTTGGGGCGTCTTGATTCCTGATTATGACATTGGTATTTCCTTGTAGGTGTTTGATCATTTGATCCAGTTGCCTTTTTTGATAGCGCACTTGACTAAAGTATTGATATCTTTAGTGATCATGTGGTCTGTTGCCCATGCGTATTGCCAAATCCGCTTGATTCAACTCAAGAATTGTCCTCTTAAGGTACTATCATCCTCATTGGCTTCGGTAGCAATAAAGCAACAGGAATTCCAGTACTTTATTACTAGTTCTTTTCTTTGTCTCCTGCAATCCAGTTTTGTTCTGGTAGTATTCTCGGCGTCCATATCACCAAACTGGTCTTTGAGTGCAGTAGTAAACTCCTTGAAAGTGGTCTACGTTTCTGTTTTTCGGCCTTCCACATATGGTGGTATCTAACTTGCTGCCACAACTCTGAGCAGGGTTTAGACATATGTAATCCGTTCTGTGTGACTGGTCTCCTGGGTTGCTTCAAAGTACAATTGACATTGTAGTATCAATCTGGGTAACTTGGTCCTTATTATGTGGAAGGTAAGGGGTTTTTCAACCTTAATTTAGTTGTTGTTGGGTTCCCTCTGACTATTGATCAGGGTCAGGATTTCCTGGAATTCTGCAGTTGTGAACACAACTAATTAGATTCCTACCCCTCCTGCTGGCACTGCTGGTGCTGGAGTGGACAATTATTCTGGTCTTGGTGTTTCTGACTGTAGTGATCCTGTTGGAGAGGCTGCTTCTGGTGTGTCAGGTCTTGCAATTCTTTGGGACTGGCTTTGAGATAGGTGTGTGCTAAGTGTCGCTTCTAATATGGGACCAAGGTTTGATGTATCGATTTCGTCCTAAAAGTAGCTATTATAACTATTCTCCTCTATTTTATTATAGTCTGTATCTATCATTCAGGTATAGGCCATCATCTTGTGAATTAGGTACAAACTCTGCCCATTGAGGAGGAGGTTTTTATCTGCTGTTATTCTCTCTTATATCAGGTTGTTTTCCCCTATTTATACTATTAGTCAGTATATGATAGAATTCTTTCCTGTCTTTATACTCTATTTACTATTGTAGTCCTTTATTCTTCTCATACTATTGCTTTCCCACATCTTACTATATAGGTGTATTTATAGTCAGTTATAGTTGCAAAGAATTTTGTTCATTTAGCTCAAGTTCCAATTTATCTTTGCCTGAATTCCCTCTTTCAGGTATTTTGATTGTCTTTTTGCAGGCAATCCTGCAGTATTTTTTCCTGAAGTTTCACTATCTCACTGAATATTCTGATATCCTCATTATCAGCTATGACCTGACCTTCTTCGAATTCCTGCCTATGCTCTACTAACCCTATTCTACTTAATTGTAACTCTTAGAAAAATCATGTCCTGTACTACCAATATTAGTATCAAGTTAAGTATTCACTATCCTATAGCATATTGCTTAATCTAGCTCTGCCTGTCATTTCCTGAGTTTTTCTGCCATATTTACCTATACACTAGCAGTTTCTGGTACCACTGTTTTAATAGTTTCCTTTATATACTGTATTTCCTCTCTAACAATCTGTTCTCCCCTGGTGATTCAGTAAGATTAAATCTGTAGACTATCAGCCTGAACCTGTCTAAAAGTCAATAGTTGATAGAAAACTTTGTATTGGGAACTAAGAGTTTCCCTTACTGTATGATGGAACTAGCTTATTACTTGGCTTATATGTTCGGCTAACCTACTTAAGGCTAAGTCCTGAAGCACTTTTAATTTGGGGTACTGCACCTCCTCCAGGAAGCATTCTTCCTCACTTCATATAATTATTCCAAGTCGAGTAGTGCCATCAGTAGTTAGAACTGCCCTAAGGCCTAGTCACTTCTTCAATATCAGACATGTCCTTATCTATATTGACTAGCACTTGATAGAACATGTTGCCTAATAAGAGTGGAGGTGTCTATTCAATCTTTAAGCAACAGGGTACACAAGAGGTTGAGATAATGGAACTAGAGGTTCCTGTAGCTTCTGTGTTGTAATCCACAATGGGGAACTACTGAAAAGAGGGATTGTCAAAAGGGTATGTAGATTTGTAAAAAATGTTGTAGCTTAGGGATGAAGAAAGGTTTGGTGAACCAGATAGGGTGGTAGAAAATTTCGAAATATTTGTTATCTTCTAGGGGGTCGTGCAGTATTTGCTCGACGAGAAGATGAAGTTTTGTGAGCAAGTCTCGAAAAGGAATTCGTCAGGCTATAGTCAACTAGCTCAATGCCAGTTCCAATCTTTTTTTTTTT
>QFET01014835.1:0-50390 GCA_003316355.1 Tuber calosporum
TGATTTCTTAAAGCCTAGCCTGATTCGCTTGACCTTAGAATCGGCTACCCTTAACAGCTTGGCCATGCTAGGGAAGCCTTTTCCTTGTCATTCAACATCGGCCTGCTTTGGCATATCCGGATTCTCCCTATGAAACGCCTCCACCAATTCCAGTGCAAGCTCCTAGTGGTCTGGTGCTTCACTAGTATTTTCATCTTCGGAACAGCCAGTCCACTTCACGAAGTACCGTAACTCACGCATCGTTCGGTTCCGACCTCCCACACGCCTGGTATAAGAGATTATTTCACTCTTTACGATTCTTTCGATTTCCCATTCAAAATCTGAATCGATTTCTTCTGGCTCGCGGGGAGGTTGTTCCCTTGCTGGTCGATTGGATGTTCGATAGGGTTCCAGCAATGATACATGAAATATTGGATGGATCTTCAATCTCGGGATATATCTAGTTTGTAGTCACGTTCGACTCTTTTTTCCAATACCTTAAACATGCCATAAAGGTTTGGGCTAAGCTTCTTCGAGGGTCGTTTGGTCCCTGTGTTTCTTGCATTTAACATGACCAGGTCGCCGACCTTGATGTCTGGTTGCTGCTTAGCCTTGCGGTCATAATATTTGCTCATATTTTCCCGGGTTTGTTCCAACGCTTCTCTAGCCTGTTGGTGTATTGTTTGCATCGAGTGTGCATATAGCTGGGCGCCTGGGTTTTGGGCTTCACGTTCCTTCATCTATTCCGTTTGTGTGTGGAATCCATAGTTTGTGTAGAAGGGTGACATGCCATCAGCATTTGTTACCAAATTGTTGTAGGCATGCTCGGCTAGTGGGAGCAACTGGTACCAGTCCATTTGATCATAATTGACAAAGTTGCTAAGGTATCCTTCCAGCACTTGGTTGGTCCTTTCAGTTTGTCCATCATTTTGGGGGTGGTACACTGTTGACATCCTTTGTTTTATTCCCAGGCTTTTGAATAGGGATTCCCAGAATTCCACTGAGATTTTTGCATCCATGTCAGATATGATTTCCGCCGGAAGACCATCTAACTTCCAGACTTCACGCAAGAACGTGTTTGCAACTTCCTTTGCAGTTGCATTACTTTCCAGACCTATGAAGTGAGCCATCTTTGTAAACCTATCCACGACTACCATAATTTGTGTTCTTCCTTGTGATTCTGGTAGTTGTGTTATGAAGTCGGTTGATATAGATGACCAGGCTGCGAATGGAACTTCTATAGGCTGCAGCAGACCAAACCGCGCATGTCGTGGAGATTTATTATGTTGACATTCGTCACATGACCGTACGTAGTCATTAATCCACGCTGTCAGCCCTTTCCAAATAAAAGTCTCTTGTAACAATTTCCAGAGTCTTCTCCTGTCCGAAGTGTCCAAGTATTTTAGACTCGTGGCAACCTTTGTCTATAGTTGTCTGCTGCTGTTCGTTGTCAGGAATATATAAGCGATTCTTATAGTATATCAGTCCTTCCGTTACTGCCCAGTGACTAGGTAATGGTTTGCCCTCATCGGTTAACGTTTCCAATTCTCGCTTGCGTTCCTGCAAGTCTTCATTGTTCTGGCAGGCCTCTTTAATCGTTTTTAATAATGTCTGGTCATATTTCCTAATATCCACCTTTGACATTATAGAGTTAGACATTAGCAGTATCCCTTTGCCTTGTCTTGCTTGATGGTCTGTTTCATCAAGAAACTCATTGTCGGCCTGGTCCGCTTGGAAGTATGCAACCAGTACCTGGGTCTTTGTTGCCGCTGAACATCTGGGTGATACATCCGTGCTTCCAAATCCCCTTTGCCCCTAGCACTATCTGCTAGTCGATCCACTTGCATCGCTTCCGCCATGTGTATGTTCTCAATGATGATTTGTGCCATTCGGTCCCCTTTGCGAACCTGGCAAGCTTGGTTTCCATGGTTCATTATGATAACCTTGACTTCTCCGGTGTAATCAGCGTCGATTACTCCTCCGCCAATGGTGATCCCAAATTTGGCAGCCATTCCACTGCGTGGTGCCAACCGGGCGTATGTTCCTTTTGGTAATCGAACGGAAATTCCCGTTTCCACCAACCTTTGCCCTTTGGCCGGAATTATAAAGTCCTCTAGTACGTATAGGTCGTATCCGGCTACGAGTCTGGACCCTTTTGTAGGCATTCGTGCATTTGGAGACAACAATTATATTTGCAAGAAATCAGTCGACTCTGACTCTGTGCCAATTATTCTTTCCTCGCGTTCTGTCTGATTTAAATGCACCAGTGTGATTTGGAAGTGAAAAGGCTTGAGTATTGACTGTTCGCTATGCGCAGCTCCCTCCTCGGGATCGTATTCCGGCCGTCGACTTAGTGCATCTGGCTTCCCGCCACGCTTTCCCGGCCGGTAGACAATCTTGAAATTGTAGTTTGCTAGTTGCTTAGCCGATCGTATTTGCCGTGGATTCCATACCTTAGTTGTAAGGAAGTTCTGTAGATTCTGGTGATCTGTGGACACAGTTACTGGTTTTTCTGTACCGACCAGGTACTGTTTCCATTCCATAAATGCTTCCTGAATCGCCAATAGTTCCTTATCATGGATCTCATAATTTCACTCTGCTGGGCTCAGCTTCCGTGAATGGAAAGCCACCGGATGTAGCTTTTTATCTTTAAACTGTGAGAGGACACATCCTAGCGCAAAATCGCTAGCATCTGTTTCCACAATTGTTTCTCTTTCAGGGTAGAAATGACAGAGTATAGGGGCAGAGATGAATCTTTTCTTAAGTTCTTCAAATGCCGCATCTTGTTCTGGCACCCACCTGAATTTTCTGGGGTCGCCCTTCAACGTTTCGGTTATTGGTTTCCAGATTTTTGAGAAATCTTTAATGAAACGTCGGTAAAAATTGGCGAAGCCAATGAATATTTGCACCTCCTTGACCGACCTTGTTGCCTTCCAATTTTTTATGCTTTCGACCTTTCTTTCACTCATGGTGACTCCATCAATTGCCACAATATACCCCAAAAATTCCACTGTGTCAACATGAAAAACTGACTTGGTGGTCGATACCGCTAGATCATATTCCTCCAAGCGAGAGAGTACTTTTTTGACCAAGTTAAAGTGTTCTTTCTCTGTCTTTGAGTAAATTAGGGTGTCGTCTAGATAGACCACCACTCCATGATCTAAAAATTCGCGAAGAATTTTGTTCATCATGGCCAGGAATGTGGCTGGCGCGTTTACCAGTCCGAACGGCCTTACTTTGATTTCAAAGTGGCCGTATTGGGTCCGGAAAGCTGTTTTCCACTCATCTCCTTCCTTTATTCTTAGGAGGTGATATGCATCTTTTAAGTCGGGCTTAGTGAATTTTTGAGCGCCTGCCACGCGGTCGCGAAGCTCGCTCATAAGGGGTAGCGGATATTTTTTGCTTACTGTTAGCTTATTCAACTGCCGGTAGTCCACACATAGCCTCATTGAACCATCAGGTTTAGGGACAAATAAGATTGGGGCCCCCGCATGAGACTTGTTTTCCACGATTTTCCCTTGATCCTGCATTTTTTGCAGGTATTTGCTAAGCAAATCCAGCTGGTGGGCTGACATAGGTTATATCGGGTCCCATGTTGGTACCGCGCCCAGTATCAAGTCAATGGCGTGGTCAAATGTTCTCCTGCCGGCTAGTTTTTCTGCCGTTTCTGGTGCAAAAACCCTCTTAAATTCATGGTATTCCTGAGGTATTTGCAGAAATTCTTTTGACTCTGGAGTCGGTGCTATTTCGATCCTTCCAATATATCGTGCTTCAGGGTCGTATGCTACAGTTTTGTACCATTCAAATGTCAAGTCTATGCCTTCATCATTAACATGACTTTAGCATTTATCGTCTTTAAATATCCATTTTTGCGCATCCTCAATGTGCGTTATGGGATGTTGTGTATGCAACCATCCAAAAGGGATGATAAGGTCATATTTGCCAGCATTGGCAATTTCACAAGAAATGTGAGATCGGTGTGCATTGCTTCAGATCTCTAAGAGAATAGGATGTGTGTAGTGTTTTCCCCCATTTGCTGCTGTAGTTCCTAAAAAGGTGTAAATGTCCAAGCAATTTGTGCGGGTGTGGTATGGTAAGCGATGTTTATTATCCAGTTCTTGGTTAATTAGAAATATATTAGACCCTGAGTCTAATAAAACATGGATCGGGATCCGTTCTTCATTTGCTTCGATGGTGGCCCTGCCTTCAGGGCATGAATAGTAAGGCGGGGCAGTTGCAGCGGTTTTATTTCTTTTATTAGGGCCGCTAGGGGCCTGTACAGGTCGTTTGTATGACATTTTCATTGTTGTGGTAACTTAGGGTGTTTGTTACCATGCCCGCACGGTTTCGGCTCTTTAAGCCTCCTCAGACTAACTAAAATCTCTTTCTTTTGTGTACTGGGCAGCCCACTACTAGCGATCTTTACCCCTTGCCGAAGGGTTCCCATACACCTGCTATTTGCCCATCTCAGCCCACGCTTTTCTCTCCACTGGAGCCGTACTCGTATCGTTTTGACTATATCAGCGTATTTGGGCTCCCTGGATTCTTCACGGATCGCCTATTCAATCCAGGCACCCACATCCCACGCCCTCCTAGATGGCTCACCACAGAAGCCCAACGTCAGTCCAAAGCAGCATCAGCTATGGTCCTCACAATTGCCGGCAAAGAAGCAACAGATAAAGCCCTCAACAGTGGCCTCTCCCTCTTTGGTAGATGGTTCAAGGTGCAATTCTTCCTTGGCTTTGGACCTGACACCCAAAGCTCCAGATGCCTGGAATTTGGACACCACCCAACCCTGTGCACCAGAACCCCCCACTGTGCAATTTGTTCCTTGGAACACCCAGCTCAGCTCCACACCTGCGGCAGATCTTACTGTCCCACCAAGGGCAAGCCATGCCTTCATACTACTATCAAATGTCTCAACTGCAGCAATGATCACCTGGCTACCTCCAAGGAGTAACCCACCTACCTACACGCACACCAGGTAGCAACTGGGAGAAGGAACAGGGCTACTTAGGTTTTCTTACTTTTATTTCCTTATACTTGTTAGGCTTATGGCGGATGGGAGGATTTCTTTTGTTAAGGGGTTCTTAGCGTTTATGACGGGGGTCCACTGAAAAGCTGCAACAAACATATATGACACGGTGGGCAATGACCAGATGTAGGAGGTAGACCTTAAATGTATGTTAGTTACCGCTTCATAGCCTCTGGCTCCATAAGCGTAATGAGATATAATAATAATAAAAATTCACGCATTGCCTCGTTTACCCCATGAGTCTATCATGCCAATCCTGTCAACAAAGCCGGAGTCCAGGTTCGGGACGGATTTACCCAGCTCCATTTAGCGTGTGAACTAGGTGGCCGTAGTTACACATTCTCTTCCACTTCATTTTTCTTGATGTCCGGGATCCTGTTCCGTTTCTCCAACTATTCCGTTGTCCAGCCGACCTGTAATATATTTTGTTCCTGGAAGGCTTCTCACGATCCAGGCTAGACTAATTTCCCCTTGTCATTCCTAAGAAGTTCCTAGTCAGCGCTGGTCTGTCCACTCTTCCTTTGATCTCTGGTAAGGATTTAGGGCTTTATAAGTATGCGAGATTGGTTGACCGTATTCCGTACTGAGGTCCGATATACATCAAATGTGGCGCTCCGCATTCTTCTTTTACAGTTTTAGGTTCCCAGAGTTAGTCCCGGACTACCACGAGCCGCCGTCCAAGTTAATGGCTTCTTGCTCGCCTGTCATTCTTAGGTCTGCGATACTCCCGTAGTTTTGGACTGCTTTTCGTGATTCTCGCTTTGGTTTTGAGTTTCCCACGGAGAAGCGCGGAATACCTGCTAGTAGGACCATGCAGAGGTTGAGCCCCCTTGTTGATTTCGGTTTCGGTAAGGGGTCCATAACCGAGTACCCGGTCGCCGTCGCTGCCTGTGCCTAAAAACCTTTTCTAGGTTTCATCCATGTCGTTCAGTTTCCAAAGCCTGGGCTGGTTGACTTGGTTCACCCTAGTGGTAGGTTCTGGTTGCCCTTTTGTTATCTGGGGTCGTCGATATTGGGGTTTGAAATTTCCCCTTTATTGCTCTATAACCGATACTTGGGCCTGTTTCCTGCAGTGCTTCCAAGTATGGTTAGCCAATGTGCATCATGTGCATTGATAGGCTTTTTTCCTTTCCTCAGTTTTATCTTTAGAGATTCCTTTATGAGCTTCAATCCAATTTGTATGCTCAACCTTTTGTCCAGCGGGGGTATTTTTCCCTTTTTCCGCTTGTTTTTTCATTTTGTAGGCAGCTTTTTCAGCTGCCGTAAAGGATTTCCGTTTTTTATTTCCAGCATTGGTCTTGCTAGATTTAGATTCCGCCCCTCGTTTTCTTTTCTGGAAGTCACTTTTTCCCTAGTCGTTTTTGCGCAATAAAACTTGTTGTTCGTTGAATGATTCTTCCGCTTTGGTAACCCTGTGGTCTGCCTTAATCCATTCGCTATCTAAGTCATGATTTTTGTGTGATAGCGTGCGCATGGCTTCAATAGGAAATTGCCGCTGAATTATGGTTCTCCAGGCGATACCTGATACTTCCGCCTTGATGTTGTGGTTTTCCATGCTGAGGAGATACTTCTCTATATCCCCTGTATACCGCACCTTCTCCATCTCGGATAAGGCTTTTTGTGCCTTATGCAGTACTGAGAATCGTTCTGTAACTTCGGCCCGGAAAGTCATCCAGAAATCATAACCCTCATGTTTTGGGAATCGTAGGTCCCCAGTCACTTTCTTTCGATAAGTTATCGTGAAAGGTTCCACCACGGTCCCTTCCATTCTTCCTAACGCATACTTAATGCGTTCTTCATCGTTTTCCCATTGCCATGGGTTTCTCCCAAAGTAGTCCACGCAATATAGTAACCATACTCGCAAATCCTGAGTAGGTTTATTTTCAAACTTGAAAGGTGGATCCGCTGACCGGCGTTTGGTCCTTGACAATGCTTGCCCCAGTCGGTCGACCCATGCGTCAGCTTCGGATTCGAATTTTCGACCAGGTAAGGGTCTTCGTGATGGCTCCCCCCCTCGTCGAGAGGGACCACCTTCATATTCCCAGCTTAGGTCATCGTCTCCAGGATTGGGTGCATTCGCCGGAGGAGGCGGTGGTGGTGCTTTTCCCCCACCACTGTTTCCATCTCCTCGATCAACTCGCTTTCCCTTGTCTCTACAGGGAATAAACCGGAACTCTTCTCTTCCATCAGCCGTTGTCCGTTTCTCCAAACCCGGATTTTCCACCGGCTGTGGTCCCACTGTTTCCCATACACTTGGTGGGTTCCTCGCAATCTGTAGTTGCACCAAAGTTTCATTCATCCGTGTCAACACTCGATTAAGTTGTTCGGATGCGGCATTCAGCTGGACCACATATGTTTCCACTTCTGCACTCTCTTGTTCGAGCCGCTGGTGAAGCTCTCTTAACTCCGCTCTGGTCCGCTCATGGTCCTTTTGTCCGGCTACTTGTCTTCGTAGGAGTTTGGCTTTTTGCCTAGCCAAGGCCTGTTCTAGCTGGCGGTCTCAATCCAGCGACTCCTGTCCTGTTGCCCCAATGTTAGCATGAAGTTGGGTACTTACCGCTTCATGGTTCGCAGCCCGTTCTTCCTGTGCTTGCAGCTTTGCTTCCAACCGTTTGGTGGTTGCATCTTGAAGTGCGGCTGTTTCAGTTACTAACATTTCAAGTCCCGAATTGACTTGTTTCAACTCTTAGCCAATGATTTGTTCCCCACGGGTTATCCGCTGGGCATGGTGCTGGAGTTGGTTTGCCTGATCCTGAGCTTGGCCAGACAGTTCACGGTAGGCCAGATGTTGCTTAACAACTGATTCCTGGAGGGTACGGTCAAAGTAGCTCATTGCCTGGCCTATGCGTTCTGCTAATCTTTCCATAGCTGGATTTCTGGCGTAGGGGGAACAGGGAGTGCTTGCTCGAGTTCCTGGGGCCGACTTTCTGACTCCACTGGGCTGTGAAAGGTGGTGGAGTGCCAAGGGTGACCTTAAGCGACCAGGTGCGTGATCGCTCCCTACCAGCGAAACTTCTGCAATATCGGACATTGCCTTATCCGTATCAACAGCAAATTGTCTGGAGGACAGGGGGTGTCTTTCGAATCCCCACACAGAGGGTGTAAAGGATATGTTTGAGGAAAAGGAACTAGATGTTCCACTTTCCTCACTGTTGTAGTCAAGTAGTGGGTGCCACAGGAAAGATGGCCCGTGACGTTCTTTGTAGATTTCTGAGAAATCTTGAGGTGTCGGTATAAGTTTAGGGTCGGTGAACCAGTAGGGTTCGTAGGGGTACAGTAGGAATTCGATCTCTGGAAGAGAGTCGTATAGGACAGTTTCGATAGAGGTAATAAAGTTTGGTCGGCGAGGTTCAAGAATTGACTCGTGGGGGAGGGTGGAATCAACTATGAGCATGTATGATTCCTGAGGAATGACTTCGAGATAGCCGATAGACATGTATTGAGCCTTGGTAACAAGGAGAACTATCAATATAGTGTTAAGGGTAGTTGATTCTAAGGGCAAACGAATCGAACTAGGCTTAAATCTTTCTTCGTAAACGGAGATTGTCTAGGAAGGCTCGTAGGTAAAGATTTTTGAGTAAAAACGTATGATATTGATAAGATCTCTTCTCCATTGCTTGATGAGGTGTAAAGCTCGGGAGGCACTTCGATAATTATATCCCGCGTCTGAGTGTTTGCGGACTACATCAAATCTACATACAACCATGTATCTTCTAACTAATTCCTTACTTAGAATTCTAGACCGGACCCCCTTTGACCTTGAAAAATCTCTTCCCCGCACAGCTAATGGTGTGATCAGAGCTCTCCTTTCTCCGATGGTGGGTGGGCCCACTCGGTGAGAGATGTTTACCTTCGTTCTGCTGTATAAACTATGAACGTCCAGTTTGGAATCTGACAATAGTTTCTTAGAACACCAAGGGGCCAACTTGGTTGTCGACCCAATCCGCTTCGTGCCGTAACATCCGGCTCTGCAGAGGGCTTTCAGGATGACTTGTGTTCACGATCGGCCCAATGGCCTTCTCGTCTTCACTGCCTCTCCTTATCAACATGTTCTGATAAGCTCGCTTGCCTATGATAGGCATTCATTTGGGGTTCGGTACTATTCTCTGCGGAATAGGCCGAATACCACTCCCTCCTAGGCTTACGGACGTTGTTTTGGTCTCTTGACTTCAAAGGGATTTAATTCTGCGAGTTCTTAACGAAATAGCTTGGTTCTTTTATCCCAGGTGTAGCCAGAGATGCCCTCATATATACCCTACGGACAGGATCCGGTCGGAGGGACGGCGACAACGTATACGATGATACGAGAGGTGCTCCTATATTTCTTCTTTCTATGATTGCGAGCAACTGCACACGGGGCCAGTGCTGTCGTCCGGGGGCAACATCGGGGCCGGAGGGGGGTATTAGTTTGTGGAGTTTCAAGCCCAGAGCTCTCAAACTGCTCCTCTGGGCCCTTGTGGCAGTTATGTGCCTAACAAGTTCACGGTAGGCCAGATGCTGCATATCAACCGATTCCTGAAGGGTACGGTCGAAGTAGCTCATTGCCTGGCCTATTCGTTCTGCTAATCTTTCCATAGCTGGATTTCTGGCGTCGAGGGGACGGGGAGTGCTTGATCGTGTTCAGGGGGCAGATTTTCTGACTCCACTTGGTTGTGAGAGGTGGTGGAGCCCCAAAGGTGACCTGGAGCGCCCAGGAGCATGATCGCTTCCAACCAGCGAGACTTCTTCTATCTCCGACATGGCTTTGTCCGTGTCGACAGTCAATTGTCGGGCCATCTCGTTTTTATTGGGACTCTGGATGTTTTCCTAGTCTTCAAAGAGATGGGGTGAGGAGGGGGAGGTAATGCTGAAAGAACTGAAGGTTCCTTCTTCTTCAGTATCATTGTCTTGGAACGGTTTGCACAGAAAGGTGGGACCAGAGAAGTCTTCGTAGATTTCTTGGAAATCTGATTCGGTAGGGATGAGTAAGGGGACGGTGAACCAGGAGGGTTCCTGATGTATATAGAATTGGATCTCCGAGATGGAGTTTTCAAGTATTTCTTCGAATGAGGAGATGTATTTTAAGGGACGTGGTTTGTGCAGAAGCCCGTCGAGGAGTAAGGAATCAGCTATGAGCTCCTGTGATTCTTGAGGTATGACTTGGAGGTGTCCAATAGTCTTGTAAGAAGCCTTGGTAACAAGGAGAAATTTCAATATACTGTTAAGGGTAGCCGATTCTAAGGGCACGCAATTCGGGCTAGGCTTAAATCTTTCTTCGTAAACGGAGATTGTCTGGGAAAGCTCGTAGGTAAAGATTTTGAGTAAAACTTATGCTATTGATAAGATCTCTTCTCCGTTTCTTGGTGATGGCTAAAGCTCGAGAGGCACTTCGATATTTATATCCCGTGTCTGAGTGGTCGCGGACTACAACTTGATACCTATAAACAGGTATTTTCTTCCCATCCTTCGTCTCTTAATCCGCGAGCGAACCCGCTTTGACCCTGAAACTTTCTCTTCCCCCACTCAGGTAATGGTATGATCAGAGCTCACGACTTCTCTGAGGGTGTGGACCCCCCTTAGTCTGAGTTGTCAACCTTCTTTCGGCTGTTTAAGATATGGCCTGCCAGTTTGGAATGTACCAATAACTTCTTAGAACTCCAAGGGGCCAGCTTGGTTGATGGCCGAATCCGCTTCGTGCCGCCTTATCCGGTTCTGCAGCTGGCTTTCAGGATGACTAGTGTTCACGATCGGGCCAATACCTTCTCGTCTTCACTGCCTCTCCTTATCAACTACTTCCGATAGATTCATTGACCTTATAGGCATCACAGGGGTGTCAGCATACTCTCGATGTTTATCCGAGTAGCCTACCTCAATCGCGCATTCATACCCATCTAGGACTACCCGGGCTCTCTTGACTTCATCTGGGTATAACTCCGTGAGTCTTTGACGGAATCGCTCGGTTCCACTTCCCCGACGTAGCCTGAGAGGCCCTCTCACATACCCTGCGGACAGCATCCGTTCGGACTGACTGCGACGACGTATACGGGGTTAGAAGATGTGTTCCAATTTCTCGTATTTCTTAGCAAACGAGCAACTGCACAAGGTGCCAGTGTCGACTCCCAGGGCGAACGCCTGGGCTGCAGGGGGGTAATTGCCTGTGGAGGTTCCAATACATGCAGTTCCTTCTGAAAGTCATGTAATCCTCTAGGGAGTCGTTTGTGCCTAACAGAATCCAATCACAGTTTCTATTTCGATCATCTATCCTGATCTTAGCCCAAATGAATTCCAATCTGGTAATGTGTAGTTTCGGAGATTTCTATCACGCCATAGCATTAGTCTTCACACTATTACAAAGAAAGCTCAAAAGCTGCCAATTTATTACCAGACTTTGGTAGTCGATTGGCTTTGTTTTAATCTGAGAAACTCTCAGCCTCTGCCATTTAGATTCTGGGATATATCTTTATTGCATCCAGTTGGCAGATTTGATCTGTCCATCATCTGCAATCTAGATGAAACACCCATTCCCTTTGAGTATTTGGAGGGAAAAACATTTGATATTTAAGGTGAAAAACTGTATGGGTAAAGGAAATGAGATCTGGATAGGACAAAAGGTAATCAATTTTATCCCTAATAGAGTAGACACCACCGTAACTAGTATTTGGCAAAAAGGCAGGCCAGTTTAGTTTTCGGTATATTTACGGATGCAATTCCAAGTATACCTCCCACGATAATTTTTCATAGTACGGGTCAACGATTAGGAGCAGAGAAGCTCAAGTACCATCCCGGTATTCTCGTAGAATGCAATTCTACTGCTCATATGAATGAGACTTTATTCGAAAATTATATTACACAAAACCTCCTCAAAGACCTTGGCGGCCGCCAAACCCTCTTTGCACTGGATCTTATAGATTCTCTTAAGACTCCGGCAATCCTAGATCTACTGCGCAAGTATGAAATCACTCCCGCATTGATCCCCACTGCTTGTACCAGCTTGGTTCAACCACTTGACGTATCAGTAAACACACCATTTAAGAGATGGTTCGGGAGTTAACTGATCAAAGGATCTTTGAGTTGGAATCGATGGAGGTGTTTGAGCGGTGGAGTATTGGGGACCGGCGAATAATTACTACATTTTGTATTGGTGATAGTTTTTATAAGTTTCATCACGAAAAAGCAGATATTATTCGCAGTGTTTTTACGAAGGTAGAACTTTCGCTCCCAATTGATGGAAGCCAAGACAGTGAACTAGATATCAAAGGATTTACTAGACTTACAATCAGTAACTGGCGGGAGGATATTAGTGCTTCGGTTGATACAGACAAGATTCTCGCCACAGGGGAGGGCAATGAGAATGTTGAATATGTCATTGATCTAGAATGAATTCTGACTTGTAGCTCAAGCATCTCACAATACCGGAACTGCCACTTTCATGACGTTGACAAGCCTTAATTTCGGAACTGTATCCGGTCTACCATCACCTTGGCAAGGCTCCAATCATCCACGCTTCGGAAATTACCCCCTGCTCCGGATCTTGCCAATTATACGAGTAAATACGGTATATGAAGAGGCAGACTCGACAGTGCCAATGCAACTGGAATCAAGTGCATCGGACCAGTGTCCGTAGAGTTATGACCATTCCCGTACAGCCTTCGCTGGAGGTGGTCCAAGGTGACGGGAATCGCTGAACGAAATCAGGAATATGTTATGTGGGTTCCAGGGAAACACTGTGAAGACAATTAGTCCCTGATTCCAAGCCTAGAAAACTCCATAGACCTATCGGAACTAGTCGATAAGGAGGGGCGGAGCCAAAATGATATGTTATAGGACCGATCGTTAGTTCCATTCATCCTGAAAGCAATCTGCGACCTGCCGGTAGTATCTGGAGGAAGCAGATTGGTCGACAACCATTCTGACCACTTGGTGTTACATGAAACCAACGGTTGACCCCATTTTGGACTACTTGATTTAAAAGGCAGAAGAAGGAACAGCTTTTGAGACTGATAAGTGTACCACAGCCTAAGAGAAAGCTGAGCTGTGATGTGTCCGTAAGCCGTGGGAGGAAGCATATTCTCAGGGTCAAATCACCTTCGCACTAGGAGAATCAAAGATAGTTTGTGCGAGAAAGTACATAGTTGTATAGAAATTAGTTGTAGCCCGCAAACACTCAGACGCGGGATATAAATATCGATGTGCCTCCCGAGCTTTGGCCATCATCAAGCAACGGAGAAGACATCTTATTAAAATCATAAGTTTTTACACAATAAATCTTTACCTACGAGCCTTCCTAGACAATCTCCGTTTACGAAGACATATTTAACCTAGTTCAATTCGCTTGTCCTTAGAATCGACTACCCTTAACAGTATATTGATATTTCTCCTTGTTACTAAGGCTCTTTACATGACTACTAGACACATCGAAGTTATACCTCATGAATCACACAAGCTCACAGCTGATTCCACCCTCCTCGACAAGCTGCTGCTCGAACCACGTCCCTCAAAATACATCTCCTCTTTTGAAGAAATACTAGAAAACTCCCTCCCTGAGATTCAATTCTACAGCTCTCAGGAACCCTCCTAGTTCACTGATCACTTACTCGTCCTGACGGAATCAGATTTCCAAGAAATCTAAGAACACTATTACGGCCCCACCTTCCTGTGAAAGCCGTTTCAAGACTACAATACTGAAGAAGAAGGAACCTCCAGTTCTTTCAGCTTTACCTCCCCCTCCTGCACCCAATCTCTTTGGAGATTTGGAAAACATCCGGAGTTCCAATAATACGAGATGGCACGACAATTGACTGTTGACACGGACCAAGCCATGTCTGATATAGAAGAGATTTCACTGATTGGAAGCGACCATGCACCGGGACGCTCCAGGTCACCTTTGGCACTCCACCACCTGTCACACCCAAGTGGAGTCAGAAAGTCAGCCCCAGGAACTCGATAAAGCACTCACCGTCCCCCAGACACCAAAAATCCAGCTTTGGAAAGATTAGCGGAACGCATAGGCCAAGTAATGAGCTACTTCGACCGTACCCTTTAGGAATCTGTTGATGTTCAACCTCTGGCCAACCGTGAACTATTTGGTCAAGCTCTGGATCAGGCAAATCAACTCCTGCACCATTCTCAACGGATAACCCGTGGGGAACAAATCATTGGTGAAGAGTTGAAACAAGTCAATTTGGGACTTGAAATATTAGCCACTGTAACCGCCGCACTTCAAGATGCAACCACCAAATGGTTAGAGGCAAAGTTACAGGCGCAGGAAGAACGGGCTGCACACCATGATGCGGTAAGTACTCAGCTTAATGCTAACATTGGGACAACAGGACAAGAATCGCTTGATTCAGACCACCAGCTACAACTGGCGTTTGCGAGACAAAAGGCAGAACTCGTTCAAAGACAAGTGGCCGCAGAGAAAGAACATGAGCAGACCAGAGAGGGGTTGCGAGGATTTCACCAGCGCATCGAACAGGAACTGTCAGAAAGGGGGGCCTATGTCGTCAGGCAGACTGCCGCCTTCCAGTAGCCAAACCGAATGTTGACGCTAATGAAGTAGACCTTTGTGCAACTACAAGTTGCGAGGAACCCACCAAGGGTGTGGGAAACAGTGGCACCACAGTCAGTGGAAAATCCGGGCTAGGAAAAACAAACCTGGTTAGATGGCGGAGAAGAGTTCCGTCTCATTCCCCGTAAAGACAAGGTAAAAGCCGTGGATCGAGGGGATGGAAACGGAAATGGCGGAAAGGAATCACCACCGCCCCCTCTGGCCAATACACCCACCCCGTGAGATGATAACCCTGGGCTGGTAGACGGAGGTGGCCCCTCATGATGAGGTGGTGAGCCATTACGAAGACCCATACCTGGCTGTAAGTACAAATCCGAAGCAGACCCATGGGTCGACCGACTAGGGTAAGCATTGTCAAGGACCAACCTCTGGCAAGTAGATCCACAATTCAAGTTTGAGAATAATCCTACTCAGGATGTGCGAGGATGGTTATTAAATTTCGAGGACTACTTTGGGAGAAACCCATGGCAATGGGAAAATGAGGAACAAAACATCAAGTATGCGTTAGGAAGAAAGGAAGCAACCGAGGTAGCCCGTTTCTCGATAACCTACCATAAGAAAATGACTGTGGACCTTGTATTCCCAAAACATGAGGGTTATGATTTCAGGATCACTTTCTGGACCGAGGTTACAGAACGATTCTGTGTACTGCATAGAGCACAAAAGGCCTTAGTTGAGATGGAGAAGGTCAGGTATAGAGGGGATATAGAGAAGTATCTCCTTATCATGGAAATACAGAACATCCAAGCAGAAGTATCCTACATCACTTGGAGAAATATAATTCAGCGGCAACTGCCTATTGAAGCCATGCGTACCCTATCACATGAAAATATTCACTTGGATAGTGAATGGATCAAGGCAGTCCACAGGGTTACCAAAGCGGAAGAATCGTTCTAGGAACAGCAAGGTATATTCAGAAAAACCGACCATGGCAAAAGTGACTCCCAGAAAAGAAAACAGGGGGCGGAATCAAAATCTAGCAAGACCACTGCTGGAAATAAAAAACGAAAAACCTACCCGATAGCTGAAAAAGCTGCCTATAAATTGAAAAAACAAGTGGAAAAAGGGAAAAAAGCCCCCGCTTAAGGAAACGTTAAGCACACAAATTGGATTGAAGATCATAAAAGAATCCCTAAGGACAAAATTGAAGAGCGCAAGAAAGCCAACCAATGCACTCGTTGTACGTCGGCCAACCACACATGGAGGTTCTGCAGGAAATGGGCCTAGGTATCGGTTATAGGGCAGAAACAGAGAAATTTCAAACCCCTGTATCGATGACACCTGATACCAAAGGGGCCACCAGCACTCACAACTAGGGTGAACCACGTCAACCAGCCCAGGATTTTGAAACTTGATGACACGGATCAAATCTAAAAAGGGGTTCAAGGCACCAGCAGCAACGGCGACCTGGTACTCGTTTATGGATCTCTTAGCGAAATCGAAATCAACAATGGGGCGCAACCTGTTCAAAGTGCTACTAGCAGGTATTCCGCGCTTCTCCGTAGGAAACTCAAAACCTAAGTGAGAATCACAAAAGGCAATGCAGAACTACGGGAGTATGGCAGACCTATCAATGACAGGTGAGCAAGAAGCGATTAAGTTGGACGGCGGCTTGTGGTAATCCGGGAATAACTCTGGGAACCTGAAACCCAATAAAAGAAAGCGGAGCACCACATTTGATGTATATTGGACCTCAGTATGGAAGACAGTCAACTAAACCTGCATCCTTCTAGAGCCCTAAATCCTTACAAGAGATTCAAGGAAGAGAGGACAGACCAGCGCTGACTAGGTACTATTTAAGAATAACAAGGGGAAATCAGTCTAGCCTGGATAGTGAGAAGACTTCTAGGAACAAAATACATTACAGGTCGGCAAGACAACGGAATACTGGTAGAAACGGAAAAGGATTCCAGACATCAAGAAAAATGAAGTGGAAGAGAATGAGTAACTACAGCTACCTAGTCCACATGCTAAATGGAGCGGGGTAAATCCGTACCGAACCTGGACTCCGGCTTTGTGGACAGGATAGGCACGATAGACTCTAATGGTAAACAAGGCGATGCATGAAGAATCCTCTGAATACCACCTAATGATACGAGTTCTTCTCCAGTTAGGCAGGGCAAATGGCAGGTGTATGGGAACCCTTCGGCAAGGGGTAAAGACCGCTAGTAGTGGGATGCCCAGTCAACCAAAGACAGAGATTTTAGTTTGTCTGAGGAGGCTTAAATAGCCGAAACCGTGCGGTCATGGTAACAAACACCCTAAGTTACCAGAACAACGAAAATGTCGTACAAATGACCTGCACTTGCCCCTAGCGGCCCTAATAAAAGAAATGAAACAGTAGCAGCTGCCCCGCCATATTAAACATGCCCAGAAGGCAGGAAACTATTGAAGCAAATGGAGAATAGATCCCGATTCGTGTTCTATTAGACTCATGGTCTAACATATTCCTAATTAACCAAGAACTGGTTAATAAACATCGCCTACCGTACCACGCCGGCAAAAATAGCTTAGACACTTACACCTTTGAACCAACCAGAGTAGCAAATAGGGGAAAAGACTACAAACATCCTATTTTCTTAGAGATCCAAAGCAATGCACACCGATCTCATATCTCTAGCGAAATTGCCAATGCTGGCAAATATAACCATATGAGCCCTTTTGGATAGTTGCATATAGAATATCACACAAGGCATATCGAGGATGCGCAAAAATAGACTTTAAAAGAAGAAAAATCCTAAAGTCAGGTTAATGATGAAGGCATAGACCTGACATTTGAATGGGATGAGACCGTGACATACGACCCTATAGCAAGATATGTTGGAAGAATCGAAATAGCACCCACTCCAGAGTTAAAAATGATCCTGCAAATACCGCAGGAATACCATGAATTCCAAAGGGTTTTTGCACCAGACACAGCAGAAAAACTAGCATGCAGAAGAACGTTTGACCACGCCATTGACTTGATACCAGGCACAGTACCACCATGGGGCCCGATATATCCTATGTCAGCCCACCAGCTGGACTTTCTTAGCAAATACCTGCAGAAAATGCAGGAGTAAGGGAAACTCGTGGAGAGCAAATCTCCTACGGGGGCAACAATTTTATTTGTCCCTGAACCTGATGCTTCAATGAGGCTATGTGTGCACCACTGACAGTTGAATAAGCTAACGTTGGCCAACCAATATCCGCTCCTCCTTATGAGTGAGCACCGCGACAGAGTGGCTAAAGCCCAAATATTCACCAAGCTCGACTTAAAGTATAGCTATCACCTCCTAAGAATAAAGGAAGGAGATGAGTGGAAAACAGCATTCCGGACCCAATACGGCCACTTTGAATACAAGGCAATGCCATTCGGACTGCTGAACCCGCCTGCCACATTCCAGGCCATGATGAACAAATTCTGCGCGAATTTTCGATCACGGAGTAGTGGTATACCTGGACGATATCCTGATTTACTTCAGGACAGAGGAAGAACACCTTATCTTGGATCTAAAGGTCCTCTCTCGCTTGGAAGAATATGATCTAGCGCTATTGACTACCAAGTCGTTGATTCACCGTAAAACGGTGGAGATTTTTCAGTTATATTGTGGCCATTGATGGAGTCACCAAGAGTGAAAGAAAGGTCGAAAGCATAATTAATTGGAAGGCACCAAGGTCGGTTAAGAAGGGGCCAATATTCATTGGCTTTGCCAATTTTTACCGCCGGTTCATAAAGGATTTCTCCAAAATCTGCAAACCTATAACTAAAACGTTGAAGGGCGACCCCAGAAAGTTCAGCTGGGGGCCGGAACAAGACCGGGCATTTGAAGAACTTAAGAAAAGTTTCATCTCCGCTCCTATACTCTGTCATTTCTGCCCTGACAGAGAAACAATTGGGGAAACAGATGCTAGCCATTTTGCTCCTGGATCCTTCCTCTCACAGTTTAAAGACCTAAAGCTACACCCGGTGGCTTTCCACTCACCGAAGATGACCCCAGCTGAACAAAATTAAGAGATCCATGATAAGGAACTATTGGCAATTCTGGAAGCATTTAAAGAGTTGAAACAGTATCTGGTCGGAACAGAGAAGCCAGAGACTGTCTAGGCTAACCACCAGACCCTACAGAACTTTCTTACAACCAAGGTATGGAATCCGCGTCGAATAGGTTAGGTTGAGCAACTAGCGAACTACAATTTCAAGTTTGTCTAGCGACCTAGAAAACGAGGCGGATAGCCAGATGCACTAAGCCGATGGCTGGAGTACCGTCCAGAGGAGGGAGCTACGCTTAGGGAACAGTCAATACTCTAGCCTTCTCACTTCCAATTCACACTGCTGCACTTAAATCAGCCAGAAATGGAGGAAATAATAATTGGCACTGGGTCTCCT
Source organism: Tuber calosporum (assembly GCA_003316355.1). Lineage (NCBI taxonomy): Eukaryota > Fungi > Ascomycota > Pezizomycetes > Pezizales > Tuberaceae > Tuber > Tuber calosporum. The sequence continues at coordinate 18,931 of QFET01014835.1, forward strand.
GATTTCTTGCGAATAAAATTGCTAACTCCAAAAGCGCGAATGCCTACACTAGGGTCCCGACAAGAAGCCGGATACGACCTGTACGCACTTGAGGACTTTATAATTTCGGCCAAAGGACAAAGTTTGCTCGAAACTGGAATTTCCATCGGATTACTAAAAGGAACATACGCACGGTTGGCACCACGCAGTGGAATGGCCACCAAATTTGGGATCAGTATTGGCGGAGGAGTAATTGACGCTGATAGCACCAGAGAAGTCAAGGTTTTCATAATAAACTATGGAAAGCAAGATTGCCACATTCGGTAAGGGGACCGAATGGCACAAATGATGATTGAGAACATACACATGGCCGAAACGATATAAGTTGTAGGACTAGCAGAAGCTGAAAGGGGCAAAGACGGATTTGAAAGCAGCGATATATCACCTAGGCGATCACATGCAACAAAGACTCTGGTCGTGGTTGCATACTTTTAAGCGAATCAGGCTGAAAATGAGTTTCTTGATGAAATGGACCATCAAGCATAACAAGACAAAGGGATACTCCTGATGTCTAATGCTATAATGTCCAAGATCGATATTAGTAAATATGACCAAACATTCTTAAAAACCATCAAAGAGGCAGGCCAGAACGATCAAGACTGGCAGGAACGCAAGGAAGAATTGGTAACGTTAACCAATTAGGACAAACCATTACCAAGTCACTGGGCAGTAACAGAAGGATTGATATACTATAAGAATAACTTATACATTCCAGACAATGAACAGCTGCAACCAACTAAGGCCAAAGGTTGCCACGACTCTAAGGTAGCTTGACACTTTGGACAGGATAAGACTCAGGAAATTGTTACCAGAGACTTTTATTTGAGAGGGCAGACTGCATGGATAATAAACTACATATGATCATCCAATCAATGTCAACATAATAAATCCCCCCGACATGCATGGTGCAGCCTCTAGAAGACCCGTTCACAGCCTGGTCATCCATATCAACCGAATTCATCACACAACTACCAGAATTACTAGGAAGAACACAAATTATGGTAGTCGTGGATCGGTTTACAAAGATGGCTCACTTCATAGGTCTGGAAAGTAATTCAATAGCAAAAGAATTTGCAAACATATTCTTGAGTGAAGTCTGGAAGCTCCATGGTCTTCTGGCAGAAATCATATCCGACATTGATGCAAAATTCTCGCGGTAATTCTGGCAATCTCCATGCAAAAGCCAAGGGATAAAACGGAAAATGTCAACACCGTACCACACCCAAACTGACTGACAAACTGTTAGGACCAACCAAGTGCTGGAAGGAAACAATAGGAATTTGGGCAATTATGATCTAACGGACTGGTACCAGTTGCTCCCACTAGCTGAGCATGCCTATAACAATTCGGTAACGAATGCTGATGGCATCTCACCCTTCTACGCAAACTATGGATTCTATAAATAAACAGAATGGATGAAGGCACGTGCAGCCCAGAAGAAAGGACGTCCAACTATATGCACACTGGATGCAAAGAATACACCAACAAGCTAGAGATGCATTGGAACAAACACTGGAAAAAATGAGCAAATATTTCAACCGCAAGGCTATGCAGCAACAAGACATGGAGGTCTGGGACCTGGTCATGTTAAATGTAAAAAACATACGTACCAAGCAACACTCGATAAAGCATAGCCTAAAGCTGTATGGCCGATTTAAGGTATTGGAAAAATGGGGAGAAAGTGGCTACAAACTCGAAATATCACCAAGGTGGAAAATCGATCCGATATTTCATGTAACACTGTTGGAACCCTATCGAACATCCAATCGACCAGCAAGGGAAGAAGTTACCCACGTGCCAGAATAAATCGATTCAGATTTTGAATGGCAAATCGAAAGAATCGTGGAAAGTGAAATTATCTCTTATTTCCAGCCTGTTGGTGGTCGGAACTAACAGATGCATGAGTTACATCATTTTATGAAGTGGACAGGGTGTTCGGAAGATGAAAATCCTCGGGAACTAGTAGACTACTTAGAGCATGCACAGGAATTGGTGGAGGTATTTCATTGGGAGAATCCGGATATGCCAAAGAGGGCAGATGTTGAATGACAAGGTAAATTGTTTTCCTGGCGTGGCCAAGCAAACACGTTAGGTTTTTTAGCATACCAAGTCGAGTTCAAAAAGGAGGAGTATATTTTGTTTTTAATGTTTAATTATATTGTTTTTCTTTGGGATAAAGGAAAAGCGAAAAGAGGGTAACACCAACAAAAGCGATTCTAGACCAACTTTCGGAGGAGGAGCTCAGGTTAGGCACTTGTGTATAAGGAACTGAATTCAGTACTGCATTCATACAAAAAATTGCTGTGAAAACACCCTCATACCCCACGGGCACGTGCTTGGGCCCGCACGTCACCTGCTGCACCTAAGGCAAAATGGTCCCCTCACTAATATGTCCTTAATTGGCGCCCCTATGGTAACCACATATAGGTCATCGCCGTCCGCCCGACCGGATGCTGTCCGCAGGGTATATAAAGAGAGAGACTTGGCCGTGCCAAAGCAACTGGAATCAAATGCATCAGACCAGTGTCCGTAGAGTTATGACCGTTCCCGTACAGCCTTCGCTGGCAGTGGTGACTGGTGACTGGACACTGTGCACGAAATCAAGAATATATTAATTGGGTTCCAGGGAAACACAGAGAACATACTTAGACCCTGATTGCAAGCCTAGAAACGTCCAGAGAGCTATCGGAACAAGTCGATAAGGATGGGCGGAGCCAAAACGATATGGTATTGGACTGCTCGTGAGTTACAGTCATCCTGGAAGCCGTCTGCAAGCTGCCGGTTGTATTGGGAGGAAGCAGATTGGTCGACAACCATCCTGGCCACTTGGTGTTCAAGAAACCATTGGTAGATCCTATGATGGACTGCTTGGTTTAAACGGCAGAAGAAGGAACTGCGTCCTAGACTGATAAGGGTACCACACCCACGGAGAAAGCTGAGCTCTGATGTCTCTGTGAGCCGTGGGTGGAACCATATTCTCTGGGTCAAATCTCCTTCGCCCTTGGACGATTAAAGATAGTTTCTGAGAGAAAGTACATAGTTGTATAGAAATTAGTTGTAGTCCGCGAACACTCAGACGCGTGATATAAATATTGAAGTGACTCATGAGCTTTGACCATCATCAATCAGCGGAGAAGAGATCTTATCAATATCAAAAGTTTTTACTCAAAAGATCTATACCTACGAGCCTTCCTAGATAATCTCTGATTATGAAGAAAGATTTAAGCCAACTCTGATTCGCTTGTCCTTAGAATCGACTACCCTTAACATATTTTTATGTTTCAAATCAGCCTGTTCATTCCTCTAGCCTTTCCGGTAGCCGATATACCGATGAAATTTTGTGTGCTCATTCAGGCCGCGTTCTGGAGCTTATCAGGATCCCTATTACGACATTGCTAGATCTTCGGGACTGGGTTGTTGAACGCGAACTCCTTACTGCTACTCGTTTTGTATCTGTTGCGGAGCAGCTCATAATGCTTCTATGGATAGTTGGCTATGGTACAACCCACAGGGAAGCACAAGAGCTCTTTCAGCATAGTGGGGAAACAATATCGCGGTAAGTTTATAGTGTATCAAATAATTTGCTAAATTAAAACACAAATTGCTGATTAGAATATAGCGATTTTCATCGTGATCTACAGGCTCTCTTAGACTTGTATGAGATCTTTGTTCGTCCACCAAAGCAAAATATTCCTAACCGTATTCACCACGATTGGGGCAAGATGTCCTATTTTGCCAATGTTCGAGGAGCTATAGATGGAACACACATATTGGCTTATGTTCCTACACAACAACAGGCCTCGTACCAGAATCACGAGGGGGCTATTACACAAATGTATTAGCAGGCTGTAGCCTGGACATGTACTTTTTCTATGTTTGTGCAGGATAGGAAGGTTCAGCAAATGATGCTCGGGTACTTGAAAATGCAGAGCTTCATGGGTTCCCATACTAGGCTGGCAGTGTCTATCTGGCGGATGCTGGATATGGACTGCGAAAAGCATATCTTAGACCTTACCGACCCGTGCGATACCACCTCTAGGAGCAGGCAAGATCTCGACAACATCCTCAACCGAAAGAATTGTTATTCAATCTCCGCCATGCCCAGCTGCGCAATGTTATTGAGCGTATCTTTTGAGTTCTACACCGCCGATTTCACATATTAAATATTGCACCTGAATACAGCATTGATGTTCAAGCTAAGATTGTACTAGTTGTTTGTGCTTTGGACAACTTTATTCGTCATACATCAAATAGTACGGAGGATGAGTTCTATAAGGAACCAGATATGGCTCAGGATGGTATCACCTTGGATGGAAGCAATGAGTATGACTTGATGGATGTAATGGAAATAGGATCTGTTCCAAGACGTTTGCAGGATATGAATGAGATTGCACAAGATAGAGACAGACTGGCAATAAAAACATTAATTGATTATGTTGACTATCAGAATAGAGTCAAGTCTAGCTAGCAAGTATTAAATAATTATCAAGCTAAATGTCTTCTAATCTGACCTGTTAACCACATATCTTCATCTTCTCCACCATCTAGTGCCATAAATATCTCACTCTTGACAGGATTTTCAAATAGTACATACCCAGCTAGAATATCCAGAGTTGACCAGCCAGCTTTGGCTTTATATTTTTCCCGTAGTTTGGTAACAGCCAAACCAACAACGGAGGTAGTAGTGGGTAGGAAAATGGGAGTAGCAATCATTTTTTCAACTGCATTGACAAGGCGGGTAGTAGGAGTTTCTGAGTGGGGACGTATATGACCAAAGGGACTAGTTGGAGTATTCTCCTCTAATCGTCTTCACTTCACCTCAGGTGAGCGTTCCATGGAGGCAGGCTGATCAGAATCTCCTTCCAAATCCTCCTAGTTAGTAGAGTCGACATCAAGAGGTTGTAGTTGACTGAAGCCTAGAGTCGGATAGATGGCACGATTCTCAGTAGCATATATACCCTCCAAGATTTCTTCCAATTCAGTGGCATTACCCAAAGGCCTGTCTCGAAACTCTCGAATTGCAGGATGTTTTTCAATCTCAACATCCCAAACATCATCTGGTACTGTAACCGCACCTGTTATTGGATCAAACCCAAAGCCACTCATCTGTTTCAACCTTATCCATATCTTCCACTTTCCTTTCAAGGTCTCTAATTTACCTTGACATTTTTTTCCTGTCAACAACGCTCCATATACAGATGCTGTATGGACTGCTACTGCTATAGTATTCCAAATATCCATTTTAAATTCATTATCTAACCTCTTGCCAGCACTAATTGCGTGAACCAGCTCACGTAACATCACGGTGGTTATTTCATCCGACCACTCAATCGGAGAGGCTCGTGGCTTACAGGACTTTATTGTTTTCTGACTGAAAGGACGGAACGGTTAGATAATTTGAAATAATAATTGGAGAATCTGGGGAATTAGGTGAATTGTTATTGGAGCCGAGGATAACTTCTACTACTTGGTTTGGTTGTGGGGAAAGATGAGTATTTACAGAAGAAATACTTTGATCCGTTAAGCTAATAATGTATGAAAATTGGGGAGCTAAGAAAATATTTATTTATTAAAGGGTAAACAGAAGCCTACCATAAAGCTTTGCTCATATCCAGTGCAGGTGGTACGTGTTCCGAAGAGGATGGCTGTGATGAACCATTTGAAGCCATTGCGAAAATAGTTCCGTGGTTGCAAGAGGATTCAGAAGGAGGAAGTGAGAGGACTTTGCAGCAAACTTTTGCGATTCTAAAAACACTTTGTAAGAATAAGGGAGAGTACCTAGCAATGAGGCGAATGCGGTCTCAGAAAATACAGAAGCAGGTAGGGAGAAGTAGTATCAGAGAACTCCAAGGAGTTGAGAAGGAGGCAACAGTACCGGAAAACTCATGAGGCTGGAAAGAGAGACTGTGGCCGATAACCTGAAGAGAAAGAGGAAGAGGAAACGGTACCAGAAAACTATGAACGCCAGAGGGAGAGGCTGTAGCAGCCAACCCAAAGCGAGGAAGAAGGAGGAGACTATACCAGGAAACTAGGAAGACGGAAGGGAGATGCGGCAGCAGCCCAGCAACCGAGAGAAAGGGAGGAGAAATTAATAGTACCAGGAAACTCACGAGGGCGGAGGGAAAGGTGGTAGCAGCGAACTTAGAGAGCAAGGAGGAGGAAACTGTACAAAGTAACCCAGGAGGAGGTAGGAAGAGGCTGTAGCGGCGAACTCGGAGACAGATAGGATGTTAGGCACAAACGAGTGCAAGAGGATTACATGACTTTTCAAGAGGGACTACATGAATCTGAACCTCTACAGGCAATTACCCCCCTGCGGCCCTGGCGTTCGCCCTGGGAGTCGACATTGGCACCCTGTGCAGTTGCTCGTTTACTAAGAAAAATGAGAAATTGGAACACATATTGTAACCCTGTATACGTCGTCGCCGTCCGTCCGTCTGGATGCTGTCAGAGGGGTATATGAGAGCGCCTCTCTAGCTAGGTCTGGGATGTGGAACGAAGCGATTCCGCAAAGAACACGCAGAGTTACACCCAGGTGAAGTAAATAGAGCCCGGGTTGTCGTTGTGGGGACGAATGCGCGATTGAAGTAGGCTACTCTGATATATACTGAGAGTACGTTGACGCCCCGTGAAGCCTTAAAGGTCAATGAACCTATCGGAACAAGTTGATATGGAGAGGTAGTGAAGACGAGAAGGTATTGGCCTGATCATGACCACTAGTCGTCCTGAAAGCCAGCTGCAGAGCCGGATAAGACGGCATGAAACAGATTGGGCCAACAACCAAGCAGGCCCCTTGGAGGTCTAAGAAGTTATTGGTACATTCCAAACCGGACGACCATATCTTAAACAGCCGATGGAAGGTTGACAACTCAGACTAAGTGGGTCCACACCCGCAGAGAAGTCGGGAGCTCTGATCATACCATTAGCTGTGTGGGGGATGGGAAAAGTTTCTGGGTCAAGCGGGTTCGCTCTCAGATTAAGTGACGAAGGTTAGGAAGAAAATACCAGTTTATATATAAAAGACTTGTAGTCCACGAACACTCAGACAGGGGATATAAATCTTAAAGTGCCTCACGAGCTTTAGCCATCATCAATCAACGGAGAAGAGATCTTATCAATATTATAAGTTTATATTCAAAAATCTTTACCTACGAGCCTTCCTTGACAATCTCCGTTTACGAAGAAAGATTTAAGCCTAGTTCGATTCGCTTGCCCTTAGAATCGACTACCCTTCACAGTATATAGATATTTCTCCTTGTTATCAAGGCTGACTACATGACACTTGGACATCTCCAAGTTATACCTCTAGAATCACACAAGCTCATAGCTGATTCCGCCCTCCTCAATGAGCATTTTGCTCAAACCACGCCCCTGAAATTACATCTCCCCTTCGAAGAACTACTTGAAAACTCCCTTCCCGAGATTCAATTCTATATACCTGAGCAACCATCCTGGTTCACAGATCCTTTACTCGTCCCTACTGAAAAATATTTACCAAAAATCTACACATATTGTTACGGACCCACCTTCCTGTGGAAATCGTTAGTTGACTACGACACTGAAGAAGAAGGAACCACCAGTTCCTTCAGTATCATCAATTCCTCGTTCGCACCCTCCGCTTGTGGATTGGGAAAACATCCCAACTCACATTAAAAACAAGGTCCTCATGATAATTAACCGTCGATACGGACAAGGCAATGTCCGACATTGAAGAAGTGTCGCTGGTAGGTAGCAATCATGCACCTGGTCGCTCCAGGTCACCTTTGGCACTCTACCACCTTTCACAGCCAAGTGGGGTCAGATAGTCGGCCCCAGGAACTCTAAGTTATGCACAGGTGTATGAGGCACTGAATTCAGTACTGCATTCATACGAAAAATGCGCTAAAAAACCAACTCATACCCCTCGGGCACGTGGTGGGGCACGCAGTTCACCTGCGGCGCCTACGGCAAAAAGGTCCACTCACTCAAAAGTCCTAAATTGGCGCCCCCATCATAATACCATATACGTCGTCGCCGTCCGTCGGACCGGATGCTTTTCGCTACGTATATCAAGAGGGAGACTCGGCCATGCCAAAGCAACTGGAATCAATGCATCGGACCAGTGTCCGTAGGGTTATGACCTTTCATGTAAAGCATTAACTGGGGGTGGTCAAAGGTAACAGGACGCCATGAACGAAATCAAGAATATATTAATTGGGTTCCTGGGAAACACTGAGAACATACTTAGACCCTGATTGCAAGCCTAGAAAGGTCCAGAGACCTATCGGAATAAGTCGATAAGTAGGGGAGGAGCCAAAATGATATGTTATTGGACTGATCAATAGTTCCAGTCATCCTGAAAGCGGTCAGCAAGCTGAAGGTAGTATTGGGAGGAAGCAGTTTGGTCGACAACCATGCTGGCCACTTGGTGTTCAAGAAACCATTGTGAGATCCTATGATTGACTGCTTGGTTTAAACGGCAGAAGAAGGAACTGCGTCCTAGACTGAGGAGGGTACCACACCCACAGATAAAGCAGAGCTCTGATGTGTCCATAAGCCGTGGGGCGCACTATATTCTCAGGGTTAAATCGCCATCGCCCTTTGACCATCAAAGATAGTTTGTGAGAGAAAGTACCTAGTTGTATAGATATAAGTTGTAGTCCGTGAACACTTCGACGGAGGATATAAATATTGAAGTGCCTTCCGAGCTTTAACCATCATCAATAAACGGAGAAGAGATCTGTTCATTATCATAAGTTTTTAGTCAAAAATCTTTACCTACGAGCCTTCCTAGACAATCTCCTTTTACGAACAAAGATTTAAGCCTAGTTCGATTCGCTTGCTCTTAGAATCGACTAACCTTAACAGTATATTCATATTTCTCCTTGTTACCAAGGCTATTTACATGACTACTGGACACCTCCAAGTCATACCTCAAGAAACACATAAGCTCACTGCTGATTCCACAGTCTTCGACGACTTTCTGCTTAAACCAAGTCACTCAAAATACATCTCTTCATTCGAAGAAATACTTGAAAACTCCCTCTCGGGATTCAATTTTATATACCTCAGGAACCCTCCTGGTTCACCAATCCCCTACTCATCCCTACCGAATCAGATTCCAAGAAATCTACGAACACTTCTACGGTTCCACCTTCCTGTGGAAACCATCCCAAGTCTACGATACTGTAGAAGAAGGAACCTCCAGTTCTTTCAGCTTTACCTCCCCCTCTTCACCCAATCTCTTTAGAAACTAGGAAAACTTCCAGAGTCCCATTAAAATGAGATGGCCCGACAATTGACTGTCGACACGGACCAAGCCATGTATGAAAGAGAAGAAGTTTCTCTAGTTGGAAGCGACCATGCACCTGGTCGCTCCAGGTCACCTTTGGCACTCCACCACCTGTCACAGACAAGTGGAGTCAGAAAGTCACCGCCAGGAACTCGAGCAAGTACTCCCCGTCCCCCTGAGGCCAGAAATCCAGCTATGGATAGATTTAGCAGGACGCATAGGCCAGGTAAGGAGCTGCTTCGACCATACCCTCCCGGAATCAGTTGATATGCAACATCTGGCCTACCGTGAACTATCTGGTCAAGCTCAGGGTCAGGCAAACCAACTCCAACACCATGCTTAATGGATAAGCCGTGGGGAGAAAAGCATTGGCGAAGAGTTGAAACAAGTCAATTCTGGACTTGAAATGTTGGCAACCGGTACCGCCGCACTTCCAGATGCAACCACCCAAAGGTTGGAGGAATAGGTCGGGCCGCAGGACAAACAGGCTGCACACCATAAAGCCCTAAGTACTCAACTTCATTTTAACATTGGGACAACAGGACAAGAGTCGCTGGATCGAGACTGTCAGATTGATCAGGCGTTGGCCAGGCAAAAAGCTGAACTCCTTTAAAGACAAGTGGCTGGACAAAAAGACCTGGAACGAATCAGTAAGGAGTTATGAGGACTTCACTAGCGCCGTGAACAGCAGCGGTTGGAAAGCGAAGCCTATGTGGGCAGGCAGAATGCCGCAGCCGAGCAACTAAATCGAATGTTAACTCAGATGAATGAAACTTTGGTACAACTACAAGTTGCGAGGAACCCACCGAGGGTGTGGGAGACAGTGGCACCACAGCCAGTGGAAAATCAGGGGTTGGAAAGACGAACCATGGCCAATGACGGAGAAGAGTTCCGGTTCATTCCCCGTAGAGACATGGGAATAGCCGTAGATCGAGGTGATGGAAACGGAAATGGCGGAAAAGAGCCACGACCGCCCCCTCCGGCGAATGCACCCAACCAGGGAGATGATGACATTGGGTCTGAAGACGGATGTGGCCCCTCAGGAAGAGGTTGTTAGCCATCACGAAGACCCTTGCCTGGCTGTAAGTTTGAATCCGAAGCCGACGCAGGGGTCGACCGACTAGGGCAAGCCTTGTCAAGGACCAACCGCCGTCAAGCGGATCCACCATTGAAGTTTGAGGATAAGCAAACATAGGATGTGCCAGTATGGTTATTAAATTGCGAGGACTACTTTGGGAGAAACCCATGGCAATGGGAAACCGATAATGAACGCATCAAGTATGCGTTAGGAAGAATGGAAGGAACTGAGGTAGCCACTTTCTCGAGAACCTATTGGAAGCAAATCCTCATGGACCTCGGATTCCCAAAACATGAGGTTTATGATTTCTAAATTATTTTCCGAGCCGCAGTTACTGAACGATTCTCAGTACTGCATATGGCACAAAAAGCCTTAGCTGAGATGGGGAAGGTCCGGTATACAAGGGATACAGAGTAGTATCTCCTCCTCATGGAAAATGACAACATCGAGGCGGAAGTATCTGGTATCCCTTGAAGAACTATAATTCAGCGGCAACTTCCTATTGAAGCCATGCGTACGCCATCATATGAGAATCACGACTTGGATAGAGAATGGATAAAGGCAGTCCGCAGGGTTACCAAAGCGGAAGAATCGTTCAAGCAACAACAAGAGCTATTGCGAAAACACGACTCTGGGAAAAGTGACTTCTAGAAATGGAAACAAGAGGAGGAATCAAAACCTAGCAAGACCACTGCGGGAAATAAAAAAGGGAAAACCAATACAGTAGCTGCAAAAGCTTCATACAAAGTGAAAAAACAAGAGGTTAAAGGGAAAAAAGCCCTTGCTGAAGGAAAGGTTGAGCATAAAAATTGGGTTGAAGCTCATAAAGGAATCCCTGAGGACAAAATTGAAGAACAAAAGAAAGCCAACCAATGTACATGTTGCATATTGGCCAACCATACTTGAAACTTCGGCAGGAAACAAGTTCAAGTATTGGTTATAGGGCAGAAACGGGGAAATTTCAAACCCCAATAACGACCACCCCTGATAACAAAGGGGCAACCAGCACCCACGACTAGGGTGACCCAAGTCAACCAGCCCAGGATATGGGAACTGGACGACATGGATGAAACCTCAAAAAGGTTTTCAGGCACCGGTAGCGACAGCGAACGGGTACTCGGTTATGGATCACTTAACGAAACTGAAATCAACAAGGGGGCTCGACCTCTGGAAGGTCATACTAGCAGGTATTCCGCGCTTCTCCATGGGAAACTCAAAACCAAAGCGAGAATCACGAAAAGCAATCCAGACCTATGGGAGTATCGCAGACCTAAGAATGATAGGCGAGCCAGAAGCGATTAACTTGGCCGGCGGCTCGTGGTAGTCCGGGACTAACTCTGGGAACCTGAAACTCAAAAAGAAGACTGCGTAGCGTCACATTTGATGTATATCAGATCTCAGTACGGAAGACGGTCAACTAAACCCGCATACTTATGAAGCCCTAAATCATTACAAGAGATCCAAGGAAGAGTGGACAGACCAGCGCTGACTAGGGACTTCTCTAGAATGACAAGGGTAAATCAGTCTAGCCTGGATCGGGAGAAGCCTTCCAGGAACGAAATATATTACAGGTCGGCAGGACAACGGAGTAGTGGGAGAAACGGAACACGATCCCAGATATCAAGATAAATGAAGGTTAGGAGAATGAGTAACAACGGCTACCTAGTCCACATGCTAAATGGAGAGGGGTAAATCCGTCCCGAACCTGGACTAAGGCTTTGTGGACAGGATAGGTACGATAGACTCATAGGGTAAACGAGGCGATGCGTGAGGAATCTCCGGAGCCCAAATACGCGAATATAGTCAAAACCATATGAGTACCGATCCAGTGAAGACAAACGCGTGCGCAGAGAAGTGCAAACAGCAGGTGTATGGGAACCCTTCGGAAAGGGGTAAAGACCGCTAGTAGTGTGCTGCCCAGTACACCACAGACACAGATTTTACTTTATCTGCGGAGGCTTTAATAGCCGAAACCGTGCGGGCATGGTAACAAACACCCTAAGTTACTACAACAATGAAAATGTCCTACAAAAGAGAGGTACAGGCCAATAGTGGCCCTAATAAAAGAAATAAAACTGAAGTACCTGCCGCGCCTTATTATTCATGCCCAGAAGGAAAGGCAACCATTCAAACAAATGGCGAACTGATCCCGATTCGTGTTCTATTAGACTCTGTGTCTAATATATTCCAAATTAACCAAGAGTTGGTTAATAAACATCGCCTACCATACCAAACCCACAAAAATAGCAAGGACATTTACACCTTTGAAGTAACCACAGCAGCAAATGGGGGAAAACACTACAGACATCCTATTCACATAGAGATCGGAAGCAATGCACACCGATCGCACATCTCGCGCGAAATTACCAAGTCTGGCAAATATGACCTTATGATCCCTTTTGGATAGTGGCATAGAGAATATCCCATAAGGCACATCGAGGATGCGCAAAAAGGGACATTTAAAGAGGAAAAATGCCAAAGTCATGTTGATAATGAAGGCATAGACCAGACATTTGAATGTGCCGAGACCTGAGCCTACGTCCCTGAAGTACGATATATTGGAAGAATCGAAATAGCATCCGCTCCAGAGTCAACGAAGATCCTGCAAATACCTCTAGAATACCATGAATTCTAGAGGGTTTTTGCACCAGAAACAGCAGCAAAATTAGCGAGTAGAAGAATGTTTGACCACGCCATTTACTTGATACCAGGCGCAATACCGCCATAGGGCCCGATATATCTTATGTCAGCCCACCAGCTGGATTTGCTACGCAAATACCGGCAGAAAATGCTGGATCATGGAAAATCGTGGAAGGCCAATCTCCTGCTTGGGCTCCAATTTTGTTTATCCCTAAACTTGACGGTTCAATGAGGCTATGTGTTGCCTACCGACAGTTAAATAAGCAAATACTGGCTAACAAATACCCACTACTCCTAATGAGCTAGCTCTGTGACAGGGTGGCAGGGGCCCAAATATTCCCTAAGCCTGACGTAAAAGATGGCTATAACCTCTTAAGGATAAAGGAAGGAGATAAGTGGAAAACTGCATTCCGGACCCGATAGAGCCACTTTAAATACCAAGTAATGCCATTCGGGCTGGTAAACGCGCCGGCCACATTCCAGGCCATGATGAATAAAATTCTACAAGAACTTTTAGATCATGAAGTGGTGGTCTACCTAGACGACATCCTAGTTTACTCTAAGACAATGAAAGAACATATCGACTTGGTCTAGAAGGTACTCTCCCGGTTGGAAGAATATGTACTAGTAGTATCAACCACCAAGTCAGTTTTTCACGTCGATAGTGTGGAGTTTTAGGGGTATTTTGTGGCAATTAATGGAGTCTCCATAAGTGAAAGAAAGGTCGAAAGCAGAAAAAATTGGAAAGCACCAAGGTCGGTCAAGGAAGTGCAAATAATTATTGGCTTTGCCAATTTTTACCGACGTTTCATTAAATATTTCTCCAAAATCTGCAAACCAATAACCGAAATGTTGAAAGGCGACCCCAGAAAATTCAGCTGGTGGCCAGAACAAGACGGGGCATTTGAAGAACTTAAGAAAAGATTCATCTCCGCTCCCATACCCTGTCATTTTTACCCTGACAGAGAAACAATTGTGGAAACAGATCCTAGCGATTTTGAACTAGGCTGTGTCCTCAGTCAGTTTAAGGACAAATAGCTACATCCGTTGGCTTTCCACTCACAGAAGCTGAGCCCAGCTGAGCGAATTTATGAGATCCATGATAAGGAACCATTGGCAATTCTAGAAGCATTTAAAGAGTGGAAGCAGTACCTGGTCAGAAGAGAAAAACCAGTAACTGTCTACTCTGATCACCACAAACTACAGAACTTCCTTACGACTAAGGTATGGAGTCCAGGCAAATACGATGAGCTCCCAACTAGCGAACTACAATTTCAAGATCGTCTACCGACCGTGAAAACGAGGTGTAAAGCCAGATGCACCAAGTCGACGGGTGGAGTACCGTCCAGAGAAGGGAGCTGCGTACAGCGAACTGTCAATACTCGAGCCCTCTCACTTCAAAATCACAGTTGTGCACTTAAATCAGCCAGAAAGGGAGGACAGAAGAAATGGCACAAAGTCTACTGATTTCTTGCGAATAAAATTGCAAACTCCAAAAGACCGAATTCCTACTAAAGGGTCCCGTCTAGCAGCCGGACACGACCTGTACGCACTAGAGGACTTTATAATTCCCGCCAAAGGACAAAGGTTGATGGAAACTGTTATTTGCATCGAATTACCAAAAGGAACATATGCACGGTTGGCACCACGCAGTGGAATGGCCACCAAATTTGAGATCTGCATTGGCGAAGGAGTAATCGATGCAGATTACACTGGAGAAGTCAAGGTTATCATAATGAACCATGGAAACCAAGATTGCCCGTTTCAGAAAGGGGACCTATGGCACAAATGATCATTGAGAACATACACATGGCCATAGCGATTGAAGTTGACGGACTACCAGAAACTGCAAGGGGCAGAGGCGGATTTGGAAGCACGGATGTATCACCTAGGCGATCAGCTGCAACAAAGATCCAGGTAGTGGTTACATACTTGCAAGTGGACCAGGATGAACATGAGTTTCTTAATGAAATGAACCATCAAGCAAGACAAGACTAAGGGATACTACGAATGTCTAATGCAATAATGTCCAAGGTTGATATTAGGAAATATGACCAGGCATTATTAAAAACCTTCAACGAGGCAGGCCAGAACGATCAAGACTGGCAGGAACGCAAGCAAGAACTGGAAATGATAACCAATGAGTGCTAACCATTACCAAGTCCCTGGGCAGTAACAGAAGGACTGATATACTATAAGAATCGCTTATACATGCCAGACAATGAACCGCAGCAGACAACTATAGCTAAAGGTTGCCATGACAATAAGGTAGGTGGGCACTTTGCACAGTAGAAGACTCTGGAAATTGTTAACAAAGACTTTTATTGCAAAGGGCTGAAAGCATGGATAAATGACTACGTACGGTCATGCGATGAATGTCACTATAATAAATCTCCAAGACATCCGCGGTTCGGTCTGCTGCAGCCTCTAGAAATCCCGTTCGCAGCCTGGTCATCCATGTCTACCGACTTCATCACACAACTACCTGAATCACAAGGAAGAAGGCAAATTATTGTAGTTGTAGATCAGTTTACAAAGATGGCTCACTTCATAGGTCTGGAAAGTAATGCAACAGCAAAAGAAGTTACAAATGTATTCTTGAGGGAAGTCAGGGAGCTACATGGTCATCCGGCAGAAATCATATCCGTCATGGATGCAAAATTCTCTGGAGAATTCTGGGAGTCGCTATGCAAAAGCCTCCGGATAAAACAAAAGATGTCAACAGCATACCACCCCCAAACTGACGGACAAACTGAAAGGACCAACCAAGTACTGGAAGGATACCTAAGGAACTTTGTCAATTATGATCAAACGGACTGGTACCAGTTGCTCCGTCAAGTCGTGCATGCATACAACAATTCGGTAACAAATGCTCATAGCATGTAACCCATCTACGCAAACTATGGATTCCATCCACACACTGCATGGATCAAGGAACATAAAGCCCAGAATTCAGGCGCCCAGCTATACGCACACTGGTTGCAATCAATACACCAACAGGCTAGAGAAGTGTTGGCACAAACACAGGAAAATATGAGCAAATATTACTACTGCATGGCTAAAAAGCAGCCAGACATGAAAGGTCAGGGACCTAGTCATGTTAAATTCAAAAAACATACGCACAAAGAGACCCTAGAAGAAGCATTACCCAAAGCTGTATGGCCAGTTTAAGGTATTAGAAAAAAGGGGAGAATGTGCCTACCTACTCGAAATATCCCCTAGGTGGAAAATCCATCCGATATTTCATGTATCACTGTTGCAACCCTATCGAACATGATTTCGACCTGCAAGGGAACAACCTCTCCGCGAGCCGGAAGAAATCGATTCAGATTTTGAATGGGAAATTGAAAGAATCGTGAAGAGTGAAATAATCTCTTATACCCAGCGGGTGGGTGGACGGAACCCACAGATGCGTGAGTTATGGTATTTTGTGAAGTAGACTGGGTGTTGTGAAGATGAAATTACTTAGGAACCACCAGACCACTTAGAGCATGCACAGCAATTGGTGGAGGCATTTCATACGGATAATACGGATATGCCAATGCGGGCAGACGTTCAATAACAAGGAAAAGGTTTTCCTAGCGTGGCCAAACAAATGCGCAAGGTTTTTTACCCTACTAAGTCAAGTTCAAAAAGTAGTAGTTTATTTTATTTTTAATGTTTGATTTTGTGTTTTATTTTGGATAAAAGAAATGCGAAAAGAATGTAACACCTACAAAAGTGATTCGAGACGAAACCACGGAGGAGGGAGCTCATGTTAGGCACATGTGTATGAGGCACTGAATTCAGTAATGCATTCATAGGAATAATGCGCTGAAAAACCTACTCATACCCCTCCGGCCCTGTTGTTGGGCCTGCATGTCACCTGACGCAACTACGGCAAAACAGTCCCCCACTTTAAAGTCCCAAATTGGCGCCCAGCACGTAACACCATATACGTCATCGCCGTCCGTCCGACCAGATGCTGTGAGCCTGGTATATGAAGAAGGAGCCCCGACCGTGCCAATACATCTGGAATCAAGTGCATCGGACGAGTGTGCGCATAGTTAGGGCCATTCCCATACAGCCTTCGCTGGGGGTGGTCAAATGTGACGGGACCGCCCGAACGAAAGAGAGAATATGTTAAGTGGGTTCTAGGGAAACACTGAGAACACACTTAGACCCTGATTGCAAGCCTAGAAAGGTCTATAGACCATACGGAATAAGTCGATTAGGAGTGGCGGAGCCAAAATGTTATGGTATTGGACCGTTCGTGAGCTCCAGGCATCCTGAAAGCCGTCTGCAAGCCGCTGGTAGTATCGGGAGGTAGTAGATTGGTCAACAACCATGCTGGCCACTTGGTGTTCTAAAAAACTATTAGTAGATCCTATGATGGACTGCTTGGTTTAAAGGGCAGAAGAAGGAATAGGGTCTTAGACATATAAGGGTACCACACCCACAGGGAAAGCTGAGCTCTGATGTGTCCGTAAGCCGTGGGGCGGAACCATATTCTCAGCGTCAAATCGCCTTCGCACTCAGATCATGAAAGATAGTTTGTGAGAGAAAGTACATAGTTGTATAAGAATTAGTTGTTGTCCGCGAACACTCAGACGTGGGATATAAATATCGAAGTGCCTCACGAGCTTTATCCATCATCAAGCAACCCACATAAGATCTTATCAATATCTGAAGTTTTTACTTAAAAATCTTTAGCTGCAAGCCTTGCTAGACAATCTCCGTTTACGAAGAAAGATTTTAGCCTAGTTTGATTCGCTTACCCTTAGAATCGACTACCCTTAACACTCGATTAAGGACTCACTGTCCTCCCGATGCCAGAAACTCAGCAATGGCAAGATCAGCACAACGCACAGGCCAGGCAATGAGCTACTTCGACCGTACCCTCCAAGAATCAGTTGATATGCAACATCTGGCCTACAATGAACTATCTAGTCTAGGTCAGGACCAGGCAAACCAACTCCAGTACCATGATCAACGCATAACCCGTGGGGAACAAATTATTGGCAAAGAGCAGAAAAAGTCCATTTGGGACTTGAAATGTTAGCAAAAGAAACTGCCACCCTTCCAGAGGCAACAACTAAACGGTTGGAGACGAAGTTCCCAGTGCAGGAAGAACGGGCTACACACCATGAGGGGGTAAGTACCCTGCTTCACTCTAACATAAGCATAACAGGACAAGAGTCACTGGATCGAGACCGCCTGCTTGAACAGGTATTGGCGAGACAAAAGGCAGAACTCCTTCAAAGACAAGTTGCCGCACAGAAAGAACATCAGAGAACCAGAGTGGAGTTACAGGGAGTTCACCAGCGCCTCGAACAGGAGCGGGCAGAAAGGGAGGCTTAAGAGGTCAGACAGAATGCCGCATAGGAACAACTAAATCGAATGTTGACTCGAATCAATCAAACTTTGGTCCACCTACAAGTTGCGAGAAAACCACCAAGCGTGTCGGAAACAGTGGCACCCCAGCCGGTGGAAAATCCGGGATTGGAAAAACGAACCAATGCCGATGGTGTAGAAGAGTTCCGGTTCATTCCCCGTAGAGACAAGGGAAAGGCCGTGGATCGTGGGGACGGAGACGGAAATGGCGGAAAGGAGCCACCTCCGCCCCCTCCGGCAAATGAACCCAACCCGGGAGATGATGACCATGGGTCTGTAGATGGAGGTGGCACCTCAGGACGAGGTGATGAGCCATCACGAAGACCCTGGCCTGACCGTAAGTTCGAATCCGAAGCGGATGCATGGGTCGACCGACTAGGACATGCATTGTCAAGGACCAACTGCCGGCACGTGGATCCACCATTCAAGTTTGAGAATAAGCCTGCTCTGGATGTGCGAGTCTGATTATTAAATTGCAAGGATTACTTTGGGAGAAACCTATGGTAATGGGAAAACGATGAAGAACGCATCAAGTATGCATTAGGAAGAATGAAAGGAACCGTGGTAGCCCCGTTATCGATAGCTTATTGCAAGAAAATGTCTGGGGACCTCGCATTCCCAAACATGAGGGTTATGATTTCTTGATCACTTTTCGAGCCGAACTTACAGAACGATTCTCATTACTGGATAAGGGACAAAAAGCCTTAGCCCAGATGGAGAAGGTCCGGTATACAGGGGATATAGAGAAGTATCTCCTCACCATGGAAAACCACAACATCGAGGAAGAAGTATCTGGTATTGTTTCGAGAACTATAATTCAATGGCAACTCCCTATTGAAGCCATGCGTACGCTATCACATCAAAATAATGATTTGGATAGAGTATGGATAAAGGCAGTCCAAAGGGTTACCAAAGCGGAAGAATCGTTCAAAGAACAACCCGGGCTATTCTCTAAAAATGACCTGTGGAAAAGTCACTCCCACAAAAGAATTCGGGAGGAGGAATCATAATCTAGCATGACTACAGCTGGAAATAAAAAACGAAAAACCTACACAGCAGCAGAAAAAGCTGCCTATAAATTGATAAAGCAAGCGGAAAAAGGGAAAAAATCCCCTGCCGGAGGCAAGGTTGAGCACACAAATTGGCTTAAAGCTCATGAAGGAATCTCTAAGGACAAAATTGAAGAGCTAAAGAAAGCCAACCAAAGCACCCGTTGCACGTTGGCCCACCATACTTGGAAGTTTTGGAGGCAACAGGTACAAGTATCGGTTTTAGGGCAGTTAAGGGGAAATATTAAACCCCAATATCGACGACCCCAGATAACAAAGGGGCAACCAGAACCAACGACCAGGGTTAACCAAGTCAACCAGCTGAGGATTTGAGAACTGGATGACATGTATGAGACCTGAAAGGGGTTCTCAGGCAGCGGCAGCGACAGCGACTGGGTACTCGGTTAAGGACCCCTTACCGAAACCGGAATCAACTAAGGGGCTCGACCTCAGCAAGGTCGTACCACCAGGTACTCCGCGCTTCTCCATGTCCAACTCAAAACCAAAGTGCGAGTCACGAAAAGCAACCCAGACCTACGCGTGTATCGCAGACCTAAGAATGACAGGCGAGTAAGATGTGATTAACTTGGACGGCGTCTCGTGGTAGTCCGGGACTTACTCTGGGAACCTGAAACTCAAAAAGAATAAAGCGGAGTGCCACATTTGGTGTATATCGGACCTCAGGACGGAAGACGGTCCCCTAAACCCGTATACTTATAAAGCCCTAAATCCTTACAAGAGATCCAAGGAACAGTGGACACAACAGCGCTGACTAGGGACTTCTTAAGAATGACACGGGGAAATCTGTATAGCCTGTATTGTGAGAAGCCTTCTAGGAACGAAATATATAACAGGTCGGCTGTTCAACAGATTAGTTGGAGAAACGGAACAGGACCGCAGACATCAAGGCAATGAAGTGAAAGAGAAGGAGTAACTACAGCTACCTAGTCCACACACTAAATGGAGCGTGGTAAATCTGGCCCGAACCTTGACTCCAGCTTTGTGGACAGGATAAGCATAAGAGTCTCATGGGATAAACGCGGCGATGCATGCAGAATCCCACGAATACCACCTAATGATACGAGTTCGGCTCCAGTTAGGTAGCGCAAATGGCAGGTGTATGGGATCCCTTCGGCAAGGGGCAAAGACTGCTAGTAGGGGGCAGCCCAGTACACCAAAGTCCGAGATTTTAGTTTGTCAGAGGAGCCTTAAATAGCCGAAACCGCGCGGGCATGGTAACAAACAGCCTATGTTACCACAACAACGAAAATGTAATACAAAAGACCTGCCCATGCCCCATGCGGCCCTAATAAAAGAAATGAAATTGAAGAACTTGCCCCGCCTTATTATTCATTCCCAGAAGGCAAAGCAACTATTGAAGCAAATGGCGAACGGAACCCGATTCGCATTCTATCAGACTCGGGATCTAATATATACCTGATTGAACAAGAGCTGGTTAATAAACAACACCTACCATACCACACACGCACAAATAGCTTGGACATTTACACCTTTAAGGAACCACAGCAGCAAATGGGGTGAAACACTACAAACATCCTATTCTGTTAGAGCTCGGGAACAACGAACACTGATATCACATTTCTTGCAAAATTGCCAATGCTGGCAAATATGACCTTATCATCCCATTTGGATGGTGGCATACAGAACATCCCATAAGGCACATCGAGGATGTGCAAAAATTGACATTTAAGGACGAGAAATGCCACAGTCATATTAATGATGAAGGCCTAGACTAGACATTTGAATGGGATGATACTGTGGCCTACGACCCAGTAGCATGATACATTGGAAGAATCGAAATAGCACCCACTCCAGAGTCAAAAGATATTCTACACACACCTCATGAATACAGTGAATTCAAGCGGGTATTTGCACCAGAAAGGGCACAGAAACTAGCCGGAAGAAGAACATTTGACCACGCATTGACTTAATACCCGGTGTGGTACCGCCATGGGGCCCTTATATATCCTATGTCTGCCCACCAGCTGAATTTGCTTAACAAATACCTGCATAAAATGCAGGATCAAGGGAAAATCGTGGAAAGCAAATCTCTTGCTGGGGCTACAGTTTTATTTATCCCTAAACCTGACCGTTCATTGAGGCTATGTGTGGACTACGGACAGTTAAATAAGCAAACGGTGGCCAACAAATACCTGCTACCCCTAATGAGTGAGCTTCGCGACCGGGTAGCTGGGGCCCAAATATTCACAAAGCTCGACATAAAAGATGGCTATAACCTCCAAAGGATAAAGGAAGGTGATGAGTGGAAAACTGCATTCTGGACCCGATACGGCCACTTTGCATACAAAGTAATGCCAATCAGGCTGGTAAACCCGCCGGCCACATTTCACGCCATGATGAATAAAATTCTACCATAATTTTTAGACCATGGATGGGGGTCTACCTATACGTCATCCTAATTTATTTCAAAACAAAGAAAGAACACCTGGACTTGGTAAAGAAGGTACTCTCTCGCTTGGAAGAATATGACCTAGCGGTATCAACCACAAAGTCAGTTTTTCACGTCAATACAGTGGTGTTTTTGGGGTATATTGTGGAAATTGATTGAGTCTCCATAAGTGAAAGAAAGGTCAAAAGCATAAAAAATTTGGAAGGCACCAAGGTTGGTCAAAGAGGGGCAAATATTCGTTGGCTTTGCGAATTTATACTGACGGTTCATTCAAGATTTCTCCAAAATCTGCAAACCAATAAGCGAAACATTGAAGGGCGATCCCAGGAAATTCAGCTGGGGGCCGGAACAAGACGGCGCGTTTGAAGTACTTAACAAAAGATTCATCTCCGCCCCTATTCTCTGTCATTCTACCCTGACAGAGAAACAATTGTGGAAACAGATACTAGCGATTTTGCGCTAGGCTGTGTCCCCTCACAGTTTAAAGACAAGAAGCTACATCAGGTGGCTTTCCACTCACGGAAGCTGAGCCCAGTAGAGCGAAATTATGAGATCCATGATAAGTAACTATTGGCGATTCTGGAAGCATTTAAAGAGTGGATACAGTACCTGGTCAAAACAGAAAAACCAGTGACTATCTACACTGAACACCAGTATCTATAAAACTTCCTTACAACCAAGGTATGGAATGCCCGGCAAATACAATGTGGTCAGCAACTAGTGAACTAAAATTTCAAGATTGTTTACCGACCAGGAAAGCGAGGCCGAAAGCCTGATGCACTAAGCCGACAGCCAGAGTACCGTCCAGAGCAGGCAGCTGTGCATAGCGAACAGTCAATACTCAAGCCTTCTCACTTCCAAATCACACTGGTGTACTTATATCAGCCATAAAGAGAGGATAGAATAAAAGGCACAGAGTCTACTGATTTCTTGCGAATAAAATTGCTAACTCCAAAAGCACGAATGCCTATAAAAGGGTCTCGACTAGCAGCTGGACACGACCTGTACGCACTAGTGGACTTTACAATTCCGGCCTTGGGACAAAGGTTGGTGGAAACTGGAATTTCTGTCATATTAACAAAAGGAACATATGCACGGGTGGCACCACGCAGTGGAATGGCCGCCAAATTTGGGATCAGCATTGGCGGAGGAGTAAACGACGCTGATTACACTGGAGAAGTCAAATTATCATAATGAACTATGGAAACCAAGATTACCAGTTTCGGAAAGGGGACCGAATGGCACAAAGGATCATGGAAAACATACACAGGGCGGAAGCGATAGAAATGGACGGTCTAGGAGAAACTGAAAGGGGCTTAGGCGGATTTGGAAGTACAGATGTAAGACCTAGACGATCAGCTGCAACAAAGAACCAGGTAGTGGTTCCATACTTACAAGAGGACCAGGCCGAAACTGAGTTTCTTGATGAAACAGACTATCAAGTAAAACAAGGCAAAGGGATACTCCTAATGTCTAATGCTATAATGTCTAAGGTTGATATTAGGAAATATGACTAGACATTATTAAAAACTATCAAAGAGGCTGGCCAGAATGGTGAGGACTAGCAGGAACGCAAGCGAGAATTGGAAACGTTAACCCATGAGAGCAAACCATTACCAAGTCACAGGGCACTAACTGAAGGATTGATATACTATAAGAATCGCTTATACATTCCAGACAACAAACAGCTGCAGACAACTATTGCTAAAGGTTACCACAACTCTAAGGTAGGTTGATACTTTGGACTGGAGAAGACTAGGGAAATTGTTACCAGAGACTTTTGTTGGAAAGGGCTGACAGCATGGATAAATGACTACGTACAGGCACGTGATGATTGTCAACATAATAAATTCCCACGACATGCGCGGTTCGGTCTGCTGCAGCCTCTAGAAGTCCCGTTCGCAGCCTGGTCATCCATATAGACCAACTACATCACACAACTACCAGAATCACAAGGAAGAAGACAAATTATACTAGTCGTTGATAGGTTAACAAAGATGGCTCACTTCATAGGTCTGGAAAGTAATACAACTACCAAGGAGGTTGCAAACGTATTCTTGAGGGAAGTCTGGAAGCTGCATAGACTTTCAGCGGAAATCATAAACGACATGGATGACAAGTTTTCGTGTGAATTCTGGGAATCCCTATGCAAAACTCTGGGGATAAAACGAAAGATGTCAACTGCGTACCACCCGCAAACTGATGGATAAACGGAGAGCACCAACCAAGTGCTGGAAAGATACCTCAAAAGCTTTGTCAATTATGACCAAACGGACTGGTACCTGCTGTTACCACTAGCCGAGCATGCCTACAACAATTCGGTAACAAACGCACATGGCATGTCACCATTCTACGTAAACTATGGATTCTACCCACAAACAGAATGGATGAAGGAACGTGAAGCCAAAAATCCAGGCGCCCAGCTATATGCACACTGGAAGCAAACAATACACCAACAGGCCAGAGAAGCGTTGGAACAAAGGCGGAAAAATAAGACCAAATATTACCACAGCAAGGCCAAGCAGCAACCAGACATCAAGGTTGGGGACCTGGACATATTAAATGCAAAAAACATACGCATCAAAAGACCTTCGAAGAAGCTTAGCCCAATGCTGTATGGCCCATAAAAGGTATTGGAAACCAGAGGCGAACATGCCTACAAACTAGAAATATCACCAAGATGGAAGTTCCGTCCGATATTTAATGTATTATTGTTGGAACATTATCGAATATCTAATCGACCAGCTAGAGAACAACCTCCCGTGAGCCACAAGAAATCGATTCATATTTTGAATGGGAAATCCTTAGAATTATGAAGAGTGAAATAATCTCTTCTACCCGTGGCGTGGGAGATCGTAACCGACCGATGCGTGAGTTAAGGTACTTTAGGAAGTGGACTGGCTGCTCCGAAGATGAAAATACTTGGGAACCAGCAGTCCACTTAGAGCATGCACAGGAATTGGTGGAGGCGTTGCATTGGGAGAATCCAGATATGCCAAAGCGGGCAGATGTTGAAGGACAAGGAAAAGGTTTTCCTAGTGTGGCCAAGCAAACACACTAGATTTTTCACTCTACCAAGTCGAGTTCAAGAAGGGACTGATAATTTTCAGTATTGTTGAAGTTTGGGTTTTATTGTTAAAATTTGATTTTATTTTTTATTATTATTTTTGGGGTACCTAAAGAGAGGGTAACCTATGAAAAGCGATTCAGGAGAAACTACCCTAAGGAGGGAGCTCGTGTTACGCACAAACGACTCCCAAGAGGATTACTAGACTTTTCAGGAGGGACTACATGAATCTGAACCTCTACACACAATTACCACACTGCGGCCCTGGCGTTCGCCCTGGGAGTCGACTCTGACAACTTGTGCAGTTGCTCATTTAGTAAGAAAAACAAGCAATTGGAACACATCTTGTAACTACATATACGTCGTCGCCGTTCTTCCGACCGGAAGCTGTCCGCATGGTATGTGAGAGGGCCTCTCTGGCTACGTCTGGGGACTGGAACGAAGCAATTCCGTTAAGAACTCACAGAGGTACACCCCGTTAAAGTTAAGAGAGCCAGATAGTCCTAGATGAGTACGAATGCGCAATTGATGTAGGCTACTCCGATATACACTGCGAGTACGCTGAGGCCCTCGTGATGCCTATAAGGTCAATGACCCTATCGGAACAAGTTGATAAAGAGAGGCAGTGAAGACGAGAAGGTATTGGCCAGTCGTGAACACAAGTCATCCTGAAAGCCAGCTACAGAGCCAGATAAGACGGCATGAAGTAGATTCGGCCAACAACCAAGCTGGCCCCTAGGAGTTATAAGAAGTTATTGGTACGTTCCAAACTGGACCCCCATATCTTAAACAGCCAAATGAAGGTAGACAACTCAGACTAAGTGGGTCCACACACGCAGAGAAATCTGGAGCTCTGATTATACCATTAGCTGTATTTTGGAAGAGAAAGGTTTCTGGGTCAAAGCGGGTTCGATCTCGGATTAAGTAACGAATGTTGGGCAGAAAATACCTGATTATATGTAAAACATTTGTAGTCCGCGAACAGTCAGACGCGGGATATAAATATCGAAGTGCCTCCAGAGCTTTAGCCATCATCAAGAAACGGAACAGAGATCTTATCAATATGATATGTTTTTACTCAAAAATCTTTACCTACGAGCCTTCCTAGACAATGTCCGTTTACGAAGAAAGATTTAAGCCTAGTTCGATTCGCTTGCCCTTAGAATCGACTACCTTTCATATAGGAGGAGGAGAGTATTGTTAGGCACATAACTCCCATGAGGGCCCAGAAGAGCAGCTTGAGAGCTCTGGGCCTGAAACTCCACAGACTAATACCTCCCTCCGGCCCCGACGTTGGCCCCGGACGACAAAACTGGCGCCTTGTGCAGTTGCTCGCAATCATAGAAAGACGAAATATTGGAACCTTTCTCGTAACCCCGTATACGTCGTCGCCGTCCGTCCGACCGGATCCTGTCCGCAGGGTATATAAGAGGGCATCTCTGGCTACGTCTGGGAAAAAGAACCAAGCGATTTCGTCAAGAACCCGCGGAGTTACCTCCCACTGAAGTCAAGAGACCAAAACAACGTCCGGAAGCCTAGGAGGGAGTGGTATTCGGGCTATTCAGTAGAGAATAGTACTGAACCCCAAATGAATGCCTATCATAGGCAAGCAAGCCTATCGGAACATGTCGATAAGGAGAGGCAGTCCAGCACGAATTGGTATAAGACCGATCGTCAAAGACTGGTCATCCTGAAAGCCAGCGGCAAGACCGGGGGAACCGGAACGAAGCCGTATTGGTCGACAACCAAGTTGGCCCCTTGGTGTTCTAAGAAACCATTGGCAAGTTCCAAACTGGACGGCCATAGTTTGAACAGCAGGACGACGGCTGTTATCTCTTACCGAGAAGGTGTGAACACCCTCGGAGAAAGAAGAGCTCTGATCACGCCATTAGCTGTTCGGGGAAAAAACTTACAGGGTCAAAGGGGGTTCGCAGTTGGATTTTGTTGCGGAAATTGTTAGTAGATACTTGGTTGTATGGAGAACGGATGTAGTCCGCGAACACTCAGACGCGGGATATAATATCGAAGTGCCTCCCGAGCTTTAGCCATGATGAAGCAAACGGAGAAGAGATCTTATCAATATCATACGTTCTACCTTGAACTCTTGAGCCTTGCTAGACAATCTCCGTCTACGATTTGATTTCTTAAGCCTAGCCTGATTCGCTTGACCTTAGAATCGGCTACCCTGAACAGTATATTGATATTTCTCATTGTTACCAAGGCTCAATACATGACTATCGGATATCTCGAAGTCATACCTCTGGAATCACACCAGCTCATAGCTGATTCCACCCTTCTTGACCAGTCGATCCTTGATCTTCGTCTACCAAACTTTGTCACTTCTATCGAAACCCTCCTGTAAGACTCCCTTCCGGAGATCGAGTTCCTAGCCCCCAAGATTTCGCGGAAATATATAAAGAATTTTACGGCCAATCCTTCCGGTGGCACCCTTTCGTCGAATACGACAGTGAGGAAAGCGGAACCTCCAGTTCTTTCTCCTCCTACATTTCCTTTACTCCTGCAATTTGGGGATTTGGCAGACACCCCAATTCCCCTTAGAAGGCGACAATGGCTTGACAATTGACTGTCGACACGGACAAGGCTATGTCCGACATAGATGAAGTTTCTCTGGTGGGAAGTGACCACGCACCTGGACGCTCCAGGTCACATCTGGCACTCCACCACCTCTCACAGCCAAGTGGGGTCCGAAAATCGGCCCCTGCTACTCAATCAAGCACCCCTCGTCCCCCCGACACCAGGAATCCAGCTATGGAAAGACTAGCTGAACGCATCGGCCAGGCAATGGGATACTTCGACCGTACCCTCCAGGAATCGGTTGATATGCATCATTTGGCCTACCGTGAACTATCTAGTCAAGCTCAGGGTCAAGCGAACCAACTCCAGCACCTTTCCCAGCGGATAACCCGTGGGGAACAAATCATTGGCGAAGAGTTGAAACAAGTCAATTCGAGACTTGAAATGTTAGCAACTGAAACAGCCACACTTCAAGATGCAACCACCGAACGGTTGGAAGCAAAGCTGCGAGCACAGGAAGAACGGGCTACGCACCATGAAGCAGTAAGTACCCAACTTTATGCTAACATTGGGGCAACAGGACAAGAGTCGCTGGATCGAGTCCGCCAGCTGGAACAGGCCTTGGATAGGCAAAAAGCCGAACTCCTACAAAGACAACTAGCCGCACAAAAGGACCATGAGCGGACCAGACAGGAATTAAGAGAGCTTCACCAGCGCCTCGAACAAGAGCGTGCTGAAAGGGAAGCATATGTGGTCCTACAGAACGGCGCATCCGAACAACTAAACTGAGTGTTGACACGGATGAATGAAACGTTGGTGCAACTACAGGTTGCAACGAACCCACCAAGTGTGTGGGAAAAAGTGGTACCACAGCCGGTCGAAAATCCGGGTTTGGTGAAACGGACAACGGCCGATGGTAGAGAAGAGTTCTGGTTTATTCCCCGCAGAGACAAGGGAAAGGGAGTGGATCGAGGAGACGGAAATAGTGGTGGGGGAAAAGCACCACCACCACCTCCTCCAGCGAATGCACCCAATCCAGGAGACGATGACCCAGGCTCGGAAGACGAAGGTGGTTCCTCTAAACGAGGGGGTGAGCCATCACGAAAACCCTTACTGGGTCGAAAAGTCGAATCCGAAGCTGACGCATGGGTCGACCGACTGGGCAAGCATGGTCACGGACCCACCGTCGGCAAGCGGATCCACCTTTCAAGTTTGAAAACAAACCTGCTCAGGATGTACGAGTATGGCTACTAAACTGCGAGGACTACTTTGGAAGAAACCCATGGCAATGGGAAGAGGATGAAGAACGCATCAAATATGCGTTGGGAAGAATGGAAGGAAGCGAGGTGGCCCCTTTCGCCATTACTTATCGCAAGAAAATGACGGGGGACCTCGGATTTCCTAAACATGAGGGTTATGATTTCTGGGTCACTTTCCGGGCCGAAGTTACAGAACGATTCTCGGTATTGCATAAGGCACCAAAAGCCTTAGCCGAAATGGAGAAGGTTAGGTATACAGGGGACATAGAGAAGTATCTCCTCACCATGGAAAACCACAACATTGAGGCAGAAGTATCCGGCATCGCTTGGAGAACCATAATTCAGCGACAACTACCTATCGAGGCTATGCGTACGCTATCACATGAGAATCATGACTTGGATAGCGAATGGATCAAGGCAGTCCGCAGGGTCACCAAAGCAGAAGAATCGTTCAAGGAACAACAAAGGCTTTTCCGGAAAAACGACCAGGGAAAAAGTGACTTCCCGAAAAGAAAACGTGAGTAGGAATCTAAATCTAGCAAGACCAATGCTGGAAATAAAAAAACGGAAAACCTATACGGCAGCTGATTAAGCTACCTACAAATTGAAAAAACAAGCGGAAAAAGGGAAAAATACCCACGCTGGACAAAAGGTTGAGCATACAAATTGGATTGAAGCTCATAAAGGAATCCCTAAAGATAAAATCGAGGAAAGGAAAAAAGCCAATCAATGCACACGATGCACATTGGCTAACCATACGTGGAAGCACTGCAGGAAACAGGTGCAAGTATCGGTTATAGTGCAAAAAAGGAGAAATTTCAAACCCCAATATCGACGGCCCCAGATAACAAAAGGGTAACCAGAACCTACGACTAGGGTAATCCAAGTTAACCAGCCCAGGATTTGGGAACTGGACGACATGGATGAAACCTAGAAAATGGTTTTAGGCACAGGCAGCGACGGCGACCGGTTACTCGGTTATGGACCCCTTACCGAAACCGAAATCAACAAGGGAGCTCGACCTCTGCAAGGTCCTACTAGGAGGTGTTCCGCGCTTCTCCGTGGGAAACTCCAACCCAAAGCGAGAGTCACAAAAAGCAATCCAGACCTACGGGAGTATCGCAGAGCTAAGAATGACAGGCGAGCAAGAAGCGATTAACTAGGACGGCGGCTCGTGATAGTCCGGGACTAACTCTGGGAACCTTAAACTCAAAGAGAAGAAAGCGGAGCGCCACATTTGATGTATATCGGACCTCAGTACGGAAGACGGTCAACCAATCTCGCGTCCTTATAAAAGCCCTAAATCCTGACAAGAGATCCAAGGAAGAGTGGACAGACCAACGCTGACTAGGAACTTCTTAAGAATGACAAGGGGAAATTAGTCTAGCCTGGATCGTGAGAAGCCTTCCAGGAACAAATTATATTACAGGTCGGCTACACAACGGAATAGTTGGAGAAACAGAACAGGATCCCGGACATCAAGAAAAATGAAGAGGAAGAGAATGAGTAACTACGGCTACCTAGTTCACACGCTAAATGGAGCAGGGTAAATCCGTCCCGAACCTGGACTCCGGCTTTGTGGACGGGATAGGCACGATAGACTCATGGGGTAAACGAGGCGATGCGTGAAGAATCCACGGGGCCCAAATACGCTGATATGGTCAAAACGATACGAGTTCGGCTCCAGTGGAGACAAAAGCGTGGGCTGAGAAGGGCAAACGGCAGGTGTATGGGAACCCTGCGGCAAGGGGTAAAGACCGCTAGTAGTGGGCTGCCCAGTACACCAAAGACAGAGATTTTAGTTTGTCTGAGGAGGCTTAAATAGCCGAAACCGTGCAGGCATGGTAACAAACACCCTAAGTCACCACAACAACGAAAATTTCATACAAAAGACCTGCACAGGCCCCTAGCGGCGCGAATAAATGAAATAAAACAGAAGCACCTGCCCCGCCATATTATTCCTACCCTGAAGGCAGGGCAACCATCGAAGCAAATTGAGAACGAATACAAATTCGTGTACTATTAGACTCAGGGTCTAATATATTCCTAATTAACCAACAACTGGTTAATAAACATCGCTTACCATACCACACCCGCACAAATAGCTTGGACATTTACACCTTTGAAGGAACCACAACAGCAAATGGGGGAAAACACTACACACATCCTATTCTCTTAGAGATAGGAAGCAATGCACACCGATCTCACATTTCTTGTGAAATTGCCAATGCTGGCAAATATGACCTAATCATCCCATTTGGATGGTGGCATACAGAACATCCCATAACGCACATTGAGGACGCGCAAAAATGGTTATTTCAAAACGAGAAATGTCAAAGTCATGTTAATGATGAAGGCATAGACTTGACATTTGAATGGGACGAAACCGTGGCATACGACCCAGAAGCGGGATACATTAGAAGAATTGAAATGGCACCCGCTCTTGAGTCAAAAGAGATTCTGCAAATACCTCAGGTATATCAGGAATTCAAGAGGGTTTTCGCACCAGAAACGGCAGAGAAACTAGCCGGAAGAAGAACGTTTGACCACGCAATTGACTTAATACCTGGTGCGGTACCTCCCTGGGGTCCGATATATCCCATGTCAGCCCACCAGTTGGATTTGCTTAGCAAATACCTGCAGAAAATGCAGGATCAGGGGAAAATCGTGGAAAGCAAATCTCCCGCCAGGGCTCCAATTTTATTTGTCCCTAAACCT
>QFET01014842.1:0-18495 GCA_003316355.1 Tuber calosporum
TATAAGGACCTCTAGGCGACCTGTAGTTAGGACTCTTCACGCAACCATCTAAGTTCTTCCCTATACAATTACTTTACCTCTTTACCATTCCATTCCCCTATTGGCGTTGTGCGATAGGAACCATAGGGTTCAGCTATCAAGACAACGTAGGCATAGGCTTAAGAGCAATAGTGGAAATCCGCCTAGTACTACTCGTTGCAATAGTACTCCTACCCTGGTGGCTGAGATTACCGCCACGCCCCGTACCGGACTATTACCGCGGCCCGGTCATATTCATCCAACCTAAAGAGAAGTAGTTACCGTTTGCAAAACCAGCTTACAGCATAGGATCGTAACACTGAGTGTCAAGGAATGTAAATAGAAGTTTAGCTATTCTCTGAAATAGTGGATATATGACTAACAAGCTGTTTTCTGGAAGGAATCAATATTTGTACCTTAGACAGATACAAAGGCTAGGGAGACTAGACTCCTGATTATTGATCGGCATTGTTCACAATTTACTAGTCCCTGGCATGAACGGACTGAATATCCAGAATGTCCAGGTGACTGAAAGTGCTTTGCCAATACCTCCCTGATATTCAGTCTGCTCATGCCTGGGACTTATACATTTGCCTTTGTTAAATTCAATGGAGAATACAATATCCTTAGCCCTCACCTCACATGGGACTTGAATCAACTCCTACAACCTTTAGATTTTGGCCTATTCTCTCTATGCCAGCACTTCTATTGGTTTTTCAGAAGACAACCATAGGGGCTCTAGAAGCAAAACTGTTAACAAAATAAAAAAGTCTATCTTTTTATGTATTGTTATTGAGGCAAGAGAGAAAATATTTTCTTGGTAGAAACTTTGCCATAGCTTAGAGGCTGGTAGGATATACAGAAAAAGTATTGGGAAATGTCTTACTAGAGGCAGCATCAGTGTGCAATACCAGGGGGACTCATAACAATCCCCGGTAAGAGCAATCATACTTGCTGAAGAAGAATCTCAGTAGAAAATATGTTAGAGGATAGCCCAGCCCCCTCATTACTTACTTAGTCAGCTAAGAAACCTGTTGCAAGCTTCCAAATTGCAGGTTCAGCAGAATAGCTTACTTTACGTCTTAAGTTTATCTGTGAAATCTTGGCCATCAGCTAGAGAATGAAGTTGGGCTACATGAGTTGATCAGGGAGAGTCACAATACGTTCAATAAGGCGCTCCTCTTGAGAACCATACAGACTCCAACAAGCGACCAGAGACATGGATTCTGTCTGTAGTACAGCTTATTGCTCTGTAAGCTGCCAGTGTTGCAAAAAATGCCAGAAGGGATTACTAACGCACTAAGGAGACCTCAGAACGAAGCATGTACTGGCAAGGTAGCATGTTACTCTAGCTATTAGGCTTACAGAGATTCTCGAAAGTCTAACACCACTGATTGACAGTAATAGCAAGGTGGAAGTACTAAGCAATCCAGAGTAGAATTTGACCACTGTGTGACAACTTGTTTTCGTGCCAACTACTAAAGCACAACTTACACCATCCTGATCAAAGAAAATTTCTGGCCACCTTACTACCTCTCCTAAAGTCGCTTGGATAACTCATGAGCTGATTCAGCATTGATTTCATTTTTTCACTTTTTCTCATTGCATTCTTGTACACTGTTCTCCTGTGTCTAATGTCTTTTCTTTATTTATACTGGGATCAGGGTCCTTTCTATATTTCTCACATATGGTCACCTGTATTTTCTGATTAATTGGCCTCATTCTCATTTCTTCATTTACATTTTGGGTCTTTTATAAAGTTACTTATATCCATAATAAGCATTGCAAGCTGTTACCAATATTGCACGATTACCAGGATCTCACATCCCAGTGATGTCCTGCTTCAAGATAGTAGACTTTAGACTCCCAGAATACACTCCTTCTGCTCAGAAATATAACAATAACACAAAGCTAATAAGGGATTTAGTTCTGTCAAAATACTTAGTTTGCTTTGTGTCTTGCTAAACTATCTCTCTATTTTCCCAACCTCAACAAAAGCCACTCCTCACTATGACCTACCAGTAACAATCCCCAACTTACAACAGTTAACCCAGAGTCTTCTTCCTATATAATACTTTCCAGCCTATGAATCAAATATACAGTTCCCTGTTCCACGACTCTGGCATCATGTAGGGCAAACCACTTCATATTTCGTGATAGAAGGACTCTTGTAGACCTGCCTTTCTTATTTGTTCTACCTTCCCTGATTCAATATTAATCAGTCTTCCTGTTCATCCATGCCATAATATATCCCTCAGTATATATGGCCCCTTCCATTGAACTTACAACTTGTTTCCCTTAACTTTATCACCCTTACAGCAGGGCAACAGCACATGATCACCCTTTTGTAACTTCTAGTTTCTTCCTTCCCGTCTTTCAAAGTTAGCTGGTTAATCCAAACTTCGATAGAGAGTAGTTTTACAGTTCTTGTCAAAGCAGGCAAGTTGAATAATGTAAGCAATTTTCCGTAGTTTATACTTATAAACAGTTTTGTCCAGTGCTTGTGAGATCAGTAAGGCAAGAGTAGCTAGCCCTATCTCATCCCTTGCTGTTGGCTTTCTAAACTCTGCAGAACATGCTTTAAAGCCTAAATCTAATTGCATTAGTACAAACCCTTAAACTGACGACTAACAAATATTTATTTCCTGCACAACAGTAGAGGTTCACTCAAAGAAGCGCTGAATTAGGTAGAGCTTTTTATGATAGGTGTGCACAACCCAGAAATCTGAATCTACATATATTATTCAGAAAAGGAAAGTAAAGAGGAATGCATCTTAGGTGAAGAAAAATAATATATAGGAATATCTTGCAGTATAGTAATGAAAAGACCAAAAATAAAATGTAGTTCATAATTAAAATATAATGAGCCTGAATACCTAAAAGGACTAACGACCTGCTCTAAGACTAATCAAACAACACATTTAGTACTCAGATTAGTTACCGGAGCAGCAAAGACAATAAGAGAAAAGCAATCAATCATTAATACTACTTACTTGTAACACAGAGGCATAGTGGGTTAGGTAATTAAGCCTACAAATATCATACCTGCAATATAAAATGGCTGTAACTGCACACGTGGTAAGTAAGGAGCAGAGGACTTACAATGTCCTCCTAGTTGACAATTTGTACCAGTTTGGCAATCTGTATCCATATTACAGACTTGTGTAAAGTAGTAATATCTAGTAATAGTCAGTTTCAAAATGGCAGCCAACCACAATGGGAGAATGACAGTGATTAAGCCACTCAAGTATCTATTAAATATAAGGAGATTTAACACAGGTTAATAGTTCTCTGTTCTATCAGTATTCCTGTAGCCGATTTGTTCAATTCATTGAAGTTGCTAAAGCTTCTAAGAAATTCAGATTGGGGTTTCTAAGAACTGGTCTGTTAGGGGTAGCCGATGCTAAGGACTCACAATCAGCCTAGGCCTAAAACTTAATTCTGTAAACAGTGTCTTGTCTAGCAAGGCTCGATTGATAGAGTAGTAAGGATTTTCAAGTAGAATGTATGATATTGATAAGATCTCTTATCTGTTGCTTGATGATGGCTAAAGCTCGGGAGGCACTACGATATTTATATCCAGCGTCTGAGTGTTCACAGACTACATCTAGGGTTCATACTAACTAAGTACCCCTCTGTGTTTCTCCAGCTTTCTACTTTAGTGCGAACACCGTTTGACCCTGAAAATTCTTTTCCCCTCACAGCTAATGGTCAAGCCAGAGCTCCTCTTTCACCAAAAGGGTTGCACACCTTTTGGTAGGTGACGCCAGACCTCCTTTCTGCTGTCCAGACTTAGCCCGTCCTGTTTGGAACGTACCAATAGTCTGTTAGAACACCAAGGTGCCAGCATGGATGTTGAGCTTATCTGCTGGGTGGCGATAGAAGTGGTTCTGCAGCTGGCTTTCAGGATGACTTGTGTTAACGATCTGGCAAATACCTTCTTGTTATCACTACCTCTCCTTATCAACTTGTTCCAATTGGTTTAACCATACTGGCATCATATAGGGGCATCAGCACATTCTCACTTATTATAAGGGTGGCCTACTTCACGCTGGTTCTCTCTCCTGTCGGGACTACCTGAATCCGTGTTTTAGTTTTCCGAATTCAAACAGGTGTAACTCTGCGAGTTCATAACGGAATCGCTTGGTTCCACCTGAGTTGGATAGCTAGAGAGCTCCTCCTGTATTCCCTGCTAACAGCATCCGGTTGGACGGACGGCGGCAACGTATACGGTACTACAAGAGGTGCTTCACTGCCTCAGATTTGTGTGTGGATGAGCAACTGCGCAAGCTGCCAGTCTTGTCGCAGGGTGCGAACACAGGGGCCGCAGGGGCATGACTTGGATATCCACCTATTTTTTGTATGAATGCGCTACAGGATTACAGTATCATTTACCCAATGTGCCAAACCTTGTCCAACTATGTTTCCTTTTACCTATAGTACTATTTGCCAACAGTATTCCTTTCATATTCTTGGCTAACTTATACTATGCTCACATTGCATATCCATCCTCACCCAAATATTCTCTCTAGCCTTCTAGCCATTAAACATACCTCAAGTTATTTGCATCTTGCTTGTTAGTAGTACATTTTAGTAATATTATGTGTATTGGCACGATCTTAAAGTATGAGTACGAAAATTCAAAACCATATTTAGATTTTACAAGGTGCATGCTTCTAGAAGCAGTTTTGTAATATGAAGGTAGATTGGCAGTAGTTCTTGTTCTTAAGTAACTAAATAATGGATGATTTTTTGATTTTTTTGATTATCACATATATTCATTATTAGGGGATAAGAACGTGCATAGGTGTTACGATTGGTGACTAAGCAAAGCAGGATTTCGCATTACTCATAGTTATGAGTCACAAGGTTATTATATTGCGCACTATGACTCATTAGAAGTCATGGGGTTTCACATGATGCACAATTGTGCAATTATTGTTATGTTGTGATTGGTTGATCGTGCGCATGACTCACATTTATGAGTCATATGATGAATGATTTTCACACATGACTCACACTATGAGTCATGGGTTTCGCACATGTCACCACTTTAGGGCAAATGACGTATTTTATAAGTTATGATTGGTTGGCACGCGGCACAGTTGACTCAGAGGAGTCAGCTGATGGATTTCATACAATGACTCACTATGAGTCATAGAGGTCGTGTGACGGACAGGTATGAGTCACCAGGGTTAGGGTTGAGCGAAGAGTGCCTATATAAGGACCTCTAGGCGACCCGTAGTTAGGACTCTTCACGCAACTATCTAAGTTCTTTCCTATACAATTACTTTACCTCTTTACCGTTCTATTCCCCTATTGGCGTTGTGCGATTGGAACCATAGGGTTTAGCTATCAAGACAACGTAGGCATAGGCCTAAGAGCAATAGTGGAAATCCGCCTAGTACTACTCGTTGCAATAGTACTCCTACCCTGGTGGTTGAGATTAGCGCCACGCCCATACCGGACTATAACAACAGCCCTGTCATATTCATCCAACCTAAAGAGAAGTAGTTACCTGTTGCAAAACCAGCTTACAGCATAGGATCGTAACATTTGGTTGCGTCACCTAGGCAACACCTAACTATAAAACGGCAGACTCTACGGATAACGACATCGACCTTACTGAGGGAGAAATCGATACTTCAACACTTGGCCCGGCATTTGAAGAAGCAATTAGCACTAATCTATCCAGAACCTAGTCACAAAGAACCACAAGTCCGGTGATACCTGAGCCTGCTTCACCAAGAGGATCTCGGGAACCCGAAACCCCAAGACCAGAAAGGATGTTAGCCCCGGGACCAGCAACTACCGGTGGTGTAGCAGGAATCCAACTAGCAGGATTTACAACTGGACAGTTCCAAGAGATCCTGACTCTGATAAACAACCAGCGAGAAACAACCAACAACCGGATCAAGATCAAGAACCCCCTACCTTCCATGGAACAAGGACCAAACTACGAACCTTCTTAGTGCAATGACAATTATACTTTGAAGTGACATAAGATACACGACATACGGAACGCATCACCTACCTGAAGATCTTGTTAAGGCATGCAGCAGCAAGCTGGATAACCCCATTTGCAGAAGGACACAAGCCGGAGACCTGGACTACATATGAAGATTTCAATACAGCCCTCAAAGACCAGTTTACGGATGTGGATGCGGAAAATGCAGCTAGGACAAAACTGCACCGCCTGAGGCAAGGCCAGGAACCAGTCACGGAATATTGGAATGACTTTCGCCTCACAGCTACAGAGGGGAATGAGGATGATGGTACACTAAGACGCCAATTCCTTAAAGGAATTAAGTGAACGCTCCAGGACGCATGGGCAGTGGACCACATGGTGGCGGCAAATGTCAATGCCCTTGCAGCCTGGGCAATCGAAAATGAAAACCGGTTGACCCTGATCAAGTACCTTCAAGGAAACAACAGTACCTTTATCCAACAACAAGAAATGCCCAGGAACAATAATGGAACCTGTAAGTCAGGCAACAATATGGAAACCCGAGGCGAGCCAATGGACCTGGATGCTACCAGAAGGCGTCCACGACTAAACCTCTCACGAGCAGAATTCAAAAGAAGAAGGGACAACAACATAAGCCTAGCATGCGCCAGACCTGGGCACCGATTCAGTAATTGCCGAAATGCTAGAGATGAGAAGGACTATACTAGGTAGTTCAACAGCAAGACCAACAATAATCGCTGGAAACCACGAACCAACCTACACAAAATGGAGATCAGAGAAACACCTGCAGAGTCGGGAAACGAAGAAAGTCCCCAGTAAGATATGGGCTGCGTGACAACAAAACAAAATCATCGGAATCGGTAACATCTACATTGCACTTACAAACACGGAAACATTGGAACAAGAAAAAGACCATGCCATGGTTAAAATGCGTTTACATGGCAAGGACAAGACAGTCATCATCAACGGCATGATTGACTCGGGCGCGACAGAAATCTTTATCGACAAGGAATTCAGCTACAAACACGGCATACGAAAAAAGAAAGCGAGAGAAATCCCGGAAATCTAACTTGCGGAGGGGGAGCCAAGCGCTATGGGACCAATTACCCATATTGCGGAAGTACCTATGGACATCGGCAGCCATAGGGAGGTGGTAACCTTCCAAATCGCAGATCTACCCAACCATGAGGCAGTGTTAGGTCTGCCATGGTTAAGAAGACACAACCCCAAGATAGTTTGGGAATACAACAAGATCACCTTTGATAGTGAGTGGTGTAACAGAGTATGTCTCGAAAGCTCGCCAGCAGTGGACTTAGTCCCTGAATCGGAACCCCAGGAGGAGAACTTGGAGATTTAGTTCTCTACGATCCAGGTCAAGGATGTCCAGAACATCAAAATCCAAAGATTGAGCAATACGGCCACAGTCCCTACCCAGGGGTCAGCCAAGGCTACAGGACATGACCTGTATGCAGACGAGAGAATTACGATACCGGCAAAAGAACAAGGAATCATCAATACCGGGATAGCTATAGGACTACCAGAATGCACCTCTGGGCGGG
This sequence comes from Tuber calosporum, assembly GCA_003316355.1. NCBI lineage: Eukaryota > Fungi > Ascomycota > Pezizomycetes > Pezizales > Tuberaceae > Tuber > Tuber calosporum. The sequence goes on from QFET01014842.1 coordinate 7,546, forward strand.
TGGCTCAGCGCAGCGGATTGGCAGTTAAACACCAGCTTAATGTCAATGCGGGAGTAATCGACGCTGACTACACAGGTGATGTCAAGGTGGTCCTGGTCAACCTGGGAAAGGACAGTTACACAGTTGAGCCGGGAGACTGCATCTCACAGTTGATATTCGAAAAGATTGTCATAGGACAATGTAAAGAAGTGGAGCAAGTGGCTCCTACTATGAGAGGCGCAGCTGGGTTTGGAAGTACGGACCACCCAAAATGCCAAAAGATTGAAATCAACTAAATCTCCGCTACCTTATTTGGTAAGTTGTACCGAAGAGGCGAAGTCACAGGAATCCTCAAGTGGGATTATAAGACAAACGAGCCTACCAGGATCGAAAGGATCAATGTCAGCACCGAATTGACTATCAAGGCCAAGAAAGGACAAGAAAAAGACAAAACCAGAAACATTGTGCCAAGGGAATACCACCAGTACCTAGACATGTTCATGGAAGAGAAAGAAACTTAGTTACCATCCCACCGACCAAAGGTTGACTTGGATATCAACCTCAAAAAAAGGGAAATAGTACCAGCAAGAAAGCTATACACATTGGGTGAAAAGGAGCTGGAGGAATTAAGAGAATACATCAGGGTCAACAAGAACCGGGCTGGATACGAGACTCTTATGCAAACAGTGGATCACCGATCCTGTTTGTTAAGAAGAAAGACGGCAAGCTAAGGCTATGTGTGGACTACCGTGGGCTCAACGAAGTCACTAAAGGAGACCGATATCCCCAACCACTGATTGGAGAAGCCCTCGATAGGCTTAGAGCAGCCTAGGTCTTTACTAAACTAGACATTTGAAACGCATACCACAACATCTGTATCAAACATGGGGACGAATGGAAAATAACCTTTACCACTAAATACGGCATATATGATTATACGGTCATGCTATTCGGACTCAAAAATGCACCTGCAGCGTTTCAGCGATGGGTCAATAGGATTCTCAGCAGGTTTCTGGATATCTGTTGTATCGTCTATTTAGATGATATTCTGATATATTCAGAAAACATGGAACAACACTGAACCCATGTCAGGATGATTATGGAAGCCTTGAAGAAAGAAGGGCTGACACTGAAGCCATCGAAGTGCGAATTTCACAAGGAACGAACCGAATACCTAGGCTTCATCATCGACAAAGACGGAGTCAGTGTTGATCCTATCAAAACAAAAGCAATACGTGAAGGAAACCACCCGGAAGCAAGAAAGGAATACAGTGCTTTGTGGGATTCTGCAACTTCTACCGAGCATTCATAGAAGGGTTTAGCCATATAGCTAAACCACTCTATCAACTGACGAAGAAGGACTGTAAATGGAACTGGACCGAGAACCAACAAAAAGTATTCCATGAATTGCGCAGGCGACTTACTTCAGCACCACTACAGGTACATTACAATCCAACCAAGGAAATCATGATTGAGACCGACGCTTCAAAATATGTATGCTCAGGCATTCTATCACAGAAGGGGAGCGATGGAAAATGGAGGCCAGTGGCATACAGGTCAAAAACAATGATGCGCGCGGAATGCAACTACGACATCCACGACAAATAGCTCCTAGCCATTGTCCAAGCCTTGAAAGAAAGGAGGAGATATGCAAAAGGAAGCAGACACCAAGTCATGGTCCTCACAGACCATAAGAACCTGGTACCATTTACCACGACAAAAGAGCTCAATGACAGACAAATCGGATGGAGCGAGACACTCAGTCAATACCATATCATTATACAATACCGACCCGGGAATGAAGGGAGCAAACCAGATGTCCTTACAATGAGAGCAGAAGATGACCCGAAAAAGAACGACGAGAGGATCCAACAAAAACTACGGCTCCTACTCACATAAGAACAATACTTCGAAGCCATGTAAGTGGTCAAGTTTGTCGCTGAAGATTTTGGCATCCAAGAAGCAAGCACGAAAGACAGGAAGATAAGAGCAATCCAGGAAGCCCTGAGGAAAGTAGAGAAAGAAATGAAAGGAGTGGCTCTAGGAGCATGTGAATGGAAGGAAGGATGCCTATGGCATCAAGGAAAGATTGGGTACCGGAACACGAAGAAATCAGAACCCAAGTCATGCGACAAAATCACGATAACCCAGCAGTTGGGCATGGCGGAACCAGCGAAACTACCGAACTACTATCCTGACAACATTATTCGCCAAAGATGCGAGATGACATAAAGAAATATGTCAAGAATTGCGATACATGCCAAAGAACGAAAGCGTCAAGGCACGCGCCCTACGGACTGCTACAACTGAACGAGGTGCCACACCAACCATGGAAATCGATAGCAATGGACTTCATCACGGACCTGCTAAAGTCAGACGATTATGACGCCATCCTGGTGGTCATCCACCGCTTGATAAAAATGCGCCATTTCATACCCTGCAATAAGGATATGAACACCAAAGAATTTGTCTAGATATTCCTACGGGAAATATTCTGACTCCATGGACTACCACAAGATATCATCACCGATAGAGGAACGCTATTTACATCAGACTTGTGGAAAGAGACTACAAAATCCCTTGGAATTGAACGAAGAATGAGCACCGCCTTCCATCCACCAACGGACGGAGAAAACGAAAGGACGAACGGACTACTGGAACAATATCTAAGGGCCTATGTCAACTATCAGGAAGATAACTGGGCAGAATTACTACCATTAGCGGAATTTGCATACAACAATGGAAAACAGAAAACTATTAAGGCCACACCCTTCTACCCAAACTATGGACAACATCCGGAACATGAGGCGATAGGCCACATGATACGAAAGGAAACCACGAAAAAGTAAGAGATGGGTCAGCTGCACAGTATCCTACGTCAGGAAATGGTCTGTGCACAATTACGACAAAGACAAAACTATCATCAACACAGAAAACCCGATCCGAATCTCCAGTCAGGGGACATTGTCTGGCTACTTCCAAGGAATATAAGGACCACAAGACCATGAAAGAAGCTGGATTACAAGAAAATCGGACCATTCAAGATCCTTATTAAGGTGGGCACAAGTGCCTATAAATTGGCCTTGCCCCAACAGATGAAGGTCCACAACACCTTCCACATCTCACTCCTCCAACCATACGAAGACAATCAGTTTCCCTCACAAAAGCAATCACCACCACCTCCAATCGAGATAGAAGGAGAAAGCGAGTACAAACTCGAAGAATTCCTTGATTCACACTTACACCGAAAACGCCTACAATACAGAGCCAAGTGGACCGGCTACTCGCCAGAACACGACAAAACTTGTTACCCTGTGGAGAACTTCAACAATGCCAGCATTGCCATTGAACGTTTTTATCAGCAGTACCCAAGAAAACCCAGGGTGGGTTACAGTCAAAATCGAACCCACGAGGCAAGACCTAACGCCATTGGGTCCAGACGAAGGCTGGGGCGATAGCCCCGGGGCTACTACACCTACCAGCCCGCCCTACGCTACTCAGGAAGAAAGGGAAAATGAGGCAGCACACAACGCTCTTTCGTGGACTGCCTGTTACGATTATTACTGCAACACTCATTTACGTGATAAGGAATGAAGCAATTGGTTTCCACGACAGCCCAAGTTGCGCAAACCGCAATAACCACACAAGGAGACATCCTGGAAACACTGTTTCAAGGACACTTGTCGTACTTACAGACACGACAAAATCGATGCTGGGCTTTACCCAAGACGATTAGGGGAAGCGGCACCTCTTACGGAAAACGATGCCCGTATTAGGAAAAGAAAAATAACTGTGAGGACACAGTTGAAGGGAGAGGGGGGCGAAAGAACTGAAATCAAGACAATCCCCGACGTAGAGAGTTTGCAACGACAATTGCAAGCGCTTCGAGAACAACTTGGCACCACCGAAGCTACAATCGAGGCACAAAAAACTGATATGCGGACATGTCAGAGAATGATTGATGACCCGGAGCGGACTATTAGGGCGTCATACACCACCTTAGAGGAAGTCCTGAGGAACTACTAGGCGGACAAACATCAAGTTCGGAAATTGAAAAATGAATTGCGCAGGTTTGGAGAAAGCCTGACGAAGATGGGACGTTAAGCCTGAAGGGACTCAGGCTTAAGGGAGAGGGGAGCTAATGTTACGATTGGTGACTAAGCATAGCAGGATTTCGCATCACTCCTAGTTATGAGTCACAAGGTTGTTATATTACTCACTATGACTCATTAGAAGTCAAGGTGTTTCACATGATGCACACCTCTGGAATCATTGTTATGTTGTGATTGGTTGATCGTGCGCATGACTCACATTTGAGAGTCATATGATGTAATGATTTTCGCACATGACTCACACTATGAGTCATGGGTTTCGTGCATGTCACCACTTTAGGGCACATGACTTATTTTATGAGTTATGATTGGTTGGCACGGGGCGCAGTTGACTCAGAGGAGTCAGCTGAAGGATTTCATACAATGACTCACTATGAGTCATAGAGGTCGTGTGACTCACAGGTATGAGTCACCAGGGTTAGGGTTGAGGGAAGAGTGCCTATATAAGGAACTCTAGGCGACCTGTAGTTAGGACTCTTCACGCAACCATCTAAGTTCTTTCCTATACAATTACTTTACCTCTTTAGCATTCCATTCCCCTATTGGCGTTGTGCGATAGGAACCATAGGGTTCAGCTATCAAGACAACGTAGGCATAGGCCTAAGAGCAATAGTGGAAATCAGCCTAGTACTACTCGTTGCAATAGTACTCCTACCCTGGTGGTTTAGATTAGCGTCACGCCCCATACCGGAGTATAACAACAGCCCGGTCATATTCATCCAACCCAAAGAGAAGTAGTTACCTGTTGCAAAACCAGCTTACAGCATAGGATCGTAACAATAGAGTGGCAGCTAAGGCAAATACAAAACCTTAATTCCAAACAAACCTCCTCCACGTCACCTAGTTTTAGGGGTAGCCAATTCTAAGGACATGCGAATCGGACTAGGGCTTAATCTTAATTCGGTAGATGGAGACTTGTCTTGGTAGTCTCGTTTGATTGAGTAGAAACGATTTTCAAGTAAAACGTATGATATTGATATGATCTCATTTCCTTTGCTTGATAATAGCTAAAGCTCGGGACTTTTTACTTTTTTTATTTAATTCATATATTCTCTGTTAACGGACAGGATCCTGCATGCAGCACTTACTATGGCAAAAATAAAATGTTAATCTCAAACAAATAAACAAAAGAAATATTAAAATCCTTTCTCCTAGTCGCAGCGGTACCGTCACTGCTCCCACAATGGAGGCTAATCAAACAAGCAAAGAATATAACACAATACCAAAAAATGTAGGGAAATTTATAACATCAGGATAGAATGAAAGTCAGTAAAGTAGGACAGCCAAGCTGTCATAGGGTGAGGGTAACCTTGCAGCCTGCATGGATGAGGGGAATCCAGTGGCAGATTCCAAAAATGTAGGCGCGAAGAGCCTGTAGAAGGTCCACCGAGGACCTAAGGTGGGAGCCAGGGCCTACACTGCCAATGCCAGGGAGGTGGCGGAGGTGTTTGGAGGCCTTGGCAGAACAATAGAGAATTGCATGAACCAAGGTCTCCTCCTCCTCTTCGCAATAGGGACAGAGGTGAAGGGGGTCAAGGTCGACCCAGGATGTGTGCGCAGCCAAGTATCTTTTACCAGACCGCATTTAGTGAATTGTTCCAATAGGAAACTTATCCAACCCCATGAAGTGGTGTGGGGACAGCCGTGGTACGTAGCGGTAGTAGAGGGGAGGAGGTGCTTGAAGTGTCCAGTCTTTAAAAAGGATGGCCTTACAGGCATTCTTGAGGAAGTGATAGCTTCTGGTTGTTTGGAGTGGAGATAGAATGTGTGCTGGGAGCGGTGTGGGGAGGACAAAGTGAAGGTTCCGAGCATCAGAATCAAAGGGAGAAGAGTTTGACAAAGTGCGTCAATGGGGAGGTGGCGCCTAGGGACCAGTGGTGGTTTGTACCTCTTCCATAGGAGCGGTATGTAGTTTTGTTTAAGCCACTAGAGTGTACGACCGGAGTCAGTTCTAGAGGCAGAGCTGTCAGACATTGGAGAGGAAGATGGAAGCCTGGCAGCAGCGGGGTTAATAAGGGGTAAAGAGCAGGCAAGACGGAGGGCTTCCATGCGCCGATAGTGTGGAAGGAGGGAGGAGATAGGAGCCAAAGAGGCTTTGCAGTTTAGTATAGAGATAAGGGTGGAGGAGAAGTAGTTGGTGATCCAACGAAGCACTATATTCCAAAGAGTGGTCATCTTGTTATGTGTAACTTGGGTGGGGGAGAATAGGTCGGCCCCATAGGTGAGGATTGGTAGGAGAGACCAGCCGCCAGCCGGCGTGACATGTGGGGAGAAAAGCCTAGTCCAGGTGGTGAGAGTTATTTAATGATGGAGAAGGCTGCCTGGCCAAAGGCAATCCTTTTGATGAAGAGGGTAGTTGTTTCAATGGTAGGTATGAACCCTTAGCCTAGCCAGCGTACTCTTGAGGAAGGGGAGAAGAGGGACCTAGTAAGGCCTATGGGGGAGGAGGAGATAGGGGAGCCATCCTTTGGTGTGCGCAAATGGATGACCTCAGTTTTGGGGACTGAGAAGGATACCTTCAGCTTGACTGCCCTATATGTTTGTAAAGAATAAACCTGTTGAAGTAACTGAATATTCCTTCTGTAAGAGAGAGAAGAAACAGTAACAGGAAAGTCATCAACATATGAAAATATAACCCTTGGGGGTATAGAAAAATACAATCATGAAATGTAAATCACAAATAAAAGAGGAGAAATAAGGGATCCTGGGGCAGTCCCAACTAAAATAGGAGAGAATATTGTAGGTGCTCCTTGAAAGAGGAGGCGGCACTGATGGTCAGTGAGGAAAGAAGAGACCCAAGTAGTCTTGTATCTAGGGATGCCTCTGGAGCAGAGGAGTTGAGTAAGGGAGGCAGCGTATATGTTATCGAAACCTCCTTTAATACAATGGAAAAGGGACGAAACTTTCTTCTTGGGGTGTTGTCGGGAGCGAACCTCTTGGGTGAGGGTAGCACAGTCGTCGAAGGTGCTGAGCCCAGGGAGAGAACCGCAATGGTTATGGTACACCAAGGCAACTGATCTGGCCAAGGGGGTGAGGCGGTAGGCCATTATCCTTTGTAGAAGTTTTGAGACCGTCTCTAGAAGAACAATGATACAGAAGGAGGCAGGAGAAGAGTAGTCAGTCTTGCGAGGTTTGGGGAGAACGAGACCATTTACTCTTTTGAGTGGCAATGAATAGTATCCCAGGATAAGGAGGGTGTTACACATATGGGAGGTGGTACTAGATTTTCGAGTCTAAAGATGTGATGGTATATAGCGCAGGGAGGTAACTATATTGACTACAGCCCACACTGGCAAGAACTAGGATCGTATCCAGAACCACTCAGCCTCTGTGAAAGATGATAAAGTAATTAATCCAAATAGTTCTATTACGTGTTCTGCCTTCCTGATAATCTGAATGCATCTGCACATTAGTGCATATATGCAGAAAACATGGCCATCCAGACTGATCACCTGGTATTCCGTATGATATTCGGAAATAGGTAGCATCAATTTGAACTTAGTTTATTTGGCAATGAGATCGAAGGCTTTCTACTGTTGGAGTGCTTGACACCTTCAGAGAAATAGACAGTCTGGGGGATGATTTGGTGTAGTGGAGTCAGACATTTTCCAGGTCAAACATTGTTCGCACTTTTTAGACCATGGCTGAAGTTTCCAAGGATACTTCTTTTATATAGCTAATCTAAGTACTGGGAAACGTGTATAAATAGTTAGTAGTCCGCCATAGTTAAGGCATCATCAAGCAAGAGAGAAGAAACCTTAACAATATATTCAAAGGGAGCTATTCAGATGAAAAAGCATTGGAGAAAATTTATATTTTATCATACTTTTAAAGGGGCTTTGCTGACAGTTCACCGACTTTCTCGATACAAGCACGGCCTAGACAATACAAGAGTACCTAATTGGCTACCCCGTAACAGAATTGGCAAAGGGGTTGTTGGAGGATAGAGGCGTTGATAGCGTGAACCTTCTTCCAGATCCCATAAGGGACCTGGTCAGGTCCTAGAGCTGAGGTATTGGAGGATTTGGTAAGGTCACTGGAGGTTTCTTCATTGAGGAGAGGGGTGATGTCGTTGTCATAATGTTAGAATGAGGGAGTGGGTCGTGCGGTTTGGGAGTGAAGAAGTGTGGAGGAGGAAGGTGTTGATTTCCTCAGGTGTGTTGGCGTCAGGGAAGGAGGGGAATATTTCAAGTTGGTGGCTGCAAGCCAGGCGTCTAGCTGTCGACACTGCTTGATGTTGACAAGGGCTAAGAATGCAACCCAGTGTGAGGATTGGGCTTTCTTGAAAGCCATGAAGTAAATGTTGTGGTGTTGTCGACAGAGTGCCTGTAATTCGGGTGTGTATATTACACGGTGGGTCCTGGTGGTGCGTTGGAAGGCTTGTCTAAGGTGGATTAGTTCCCAGGACCACCATGGTTTGCGATAGATGGAGTAGCGTTTGGAGGGTGTATGGCTTTTGAGCAAGGAGTTGAGAGAGCAGAGATGCCTAGTTAGCCACTCATGAACCAAACTGTAAGTCGGGTATGTAGGGGAGGGCGGAATCTGATAGTCCTTGATGAGGGGGGCGAGTATATCCCAGCTAGTCTTATACCAGTCAGGAGAAGGTGGGGGAGCTCTAAGGCGCGGGGCTGTAAAGGTAAGGTTAATGGGTAGGTGATCAGAGCCTGTGGACTGAAGATTGGAGTCTCATATGTTAAAGAAGAGGTGGAGATGAACATTGGCGAATCCCAGGTCAAGAACAGCAGGCCATGTGTTGATGTACAAGGGAAATCGTGTGTAGACCACAGGAGTGTTGACAAAGTGGAAGCCGAGCTCAGAGCAGAGCTTAAAGTATGGAGAGGATATTGGAAACTCATTGTTTGAAATGTGGCGTAGCCGGTCACCAGAGGAGTGGTGGATGTTAAAGTCACCTACTACTAGAGTTGGGAAGGGGTGTGAGGTGAACGCATCTTCAGGAGCGACTGTGCGGGACCTAGAGGAAGGGCCATTAGTGGAATATAGGTTGTATAACCTGAATCTTTCATGGTTGGAATGGAATAACCCAGAGGGTGAGAAGATGTCAACTGCTATAAGGCCAGGGTGGTCGTAAAAGCAAGGAAGTAGGGAGTAGCTCTGAATGAACTCTGTAAACACATGAACAGCAACCTTGGGAGGGATGCCAGGGGTGGGGGGTGGGTAAAAATGCCTTGAAGCCAGCGAAGTTGGGTTATTGGTTTCTGTAAACTGGTGGGTCCTGGAGGAGAACCAGTTGTGGGGAGGAGGGGAGAGTCCTGAAACTATCAAAAAGGGACTGAAAAACACTCCAGTTTCCTAGGCAGTTGTGTTGTATCAGGGAAAGTTGCTTAAGAGGGTTGGGAGGTGGGGGCTGATCGATATCAGCAGGAGTGCTAGAGGTGTATGCACTCATTGATCAGACGAAGTGGGGGGAGGAGGGGAGGAAGAATCAGTCTATGGAGGGAGTGGGTTGACTGCCATGTGGCGTGTGGCTTGGAAAGGTCCAGCCAGAGGAGCAGCACGTGGGGTGGTAAGGTGCATCGCAGCTGCTGAAGAAGGAGTGGAAGAGGCATCAGGTGCTGCAGCCAAGGTGACTGTATCCTCCCTTAGGTCCATGGTGTCCTGGAGTGGGAATGGGGAGTGGGAGTGCGATGTGGAGTGGTTGGGACGGGAGGCGCAGGTGTGTTCTGTTGCAGAGTTTAATTCACCACAGATAGAGCAGGGCAAGGGGCTAGCAGGGTAGCAGGCCGCCACTGTTTGGAGGTAGCCACCTTGGGGGCAGGTTGGATTGGGGCAGCGATGAGCTGACCTAGGATGAGTGTTAGCACAAAGGGGGCAGGTGGAGTCACTGGCTTTGTAAGCAGGAGTAGGGTGTCCATAGTTCGAGCATTTAAGGCACTGCATGAAACAATTAGTGGAGTGAGCTCTCTCAACCTTGCATGGGCGAGAAAAGAGGCGGATTGAAGATCCAGTTCTGACAGCCTCAGCTGGGGAAACTGTAACAACAATGGAGGTCGAGTTCTTGAGTGCTCTATTGTCAGAGTTGGTTGCAGGAAACTGGTTGAAAAGATACTGACGTCAACAGCATTGCGAAAGAATTCGGAGAGGCCAGAGCAAAGGTCTGCTTGATCGGGAGGGAGGTAGGCAGTAGGGAGGCCATAGATGGCTAGCTGAATTTCATTGGGAGCAGGGCGGAAGGGGTGAAAGGGGTTTTCCTCAATTGGGAAGGATTGCTTGAGCTTAAGGGCCATAGCTTCGTTGTAGGGGGAGTAAGCAGTTACTCCGGTGAAGAGGTTGGAGCCTAGGAGGGTGAGGGATCCCCTAATATTCACAGAGGTGGTGAATGCGAGGGGGTAGGGGCAGTTGGCTTGCCTGAGGACAGAGGCAATAAGGTCAGGAACGGTGTCAGCTAGGGTTAGTGCATCTGGTGGAGAAGGAGAAAGGTCCTAGGGGAGAAGAAACGACGCTCAGGAGCAGGAAAGGGGGTAGGACGCTTCTCAGGGCGGCTACCAAAGTTGGATGCAGCAACTTGTGCTGCTGTGAGAGGATTCTTCCTCTTGTTCTTACCTTTTCCACAGGCTGATTCACCAGCAACAACCACAGCATAGGAGGTAGGGGAGCGTGCTTTAGAATACTTAGCGTCCTGATCTCGAGGGAGGAGAGAGGAAGGATCTGGGTATTTCCCCATGTAGTAGGTGTGAGCCTCCAAGGAGCGAGGGTGGTTGATAGCATATCCTGAATGGTTACCATACCAGGCCTTGGTCTTCGTGTCGTAGCGAGGCATGTGCAGGTCAAACTGGTCGGTGGTGGGAAAAGAGGGGGTTGCATATGGGGTGGGCTTAGTCCGGTTAACTTTCACCATGGT
>QFET01014843.1:0-19358 GCA_003316355.1 Tuber calosporum
AGGTCTCTGACCAAGACCTCCAGGTTGGCCAAGGGAAGGGTGGGGATAGTAGGGGGAGAGGCGGTGTTGCGGGTGTTAGTAGCTTCCCAGCGTTTTTCAGGCGGATGCCGTTACAGTCAATACCTATGATCAGTTTGCAGAGGAGGGGAATGAGTACAGTCTCACCAACAGAGAGGTCCCGGAGATCATTCACACAGACGTGGGAATAGGTCTGGGTTTGTGTTCATAGAAGGCATAGCTCATCATATAGTTGTCGGAGGGGTAGGAGGTTAGGGTAAAGGGGACTGGGTGAATGACAAGCGGATGACAAGGCCAAGCCTGACATTACTGCAAATGGGGCAAGGGGGGCAGTAGAGCTAGGTCACCATCCGTAGGTTACCAAACTCAGAGGTGCGGGATTGGGGCCTCAAGGCCATTCCAGTATTGTCAACTATCCCTATGGGGGGATGAAACAGGGGAAGTGTAGTGTCGCTTATAGGTGAAGCCTAAGTGAAAAGCGAAATTTGGGGAGTAGAGATGGTTGCCACACAAATCCCAGTGGTTTTGTGCAGCCGAATGCGGTAATATTTCCAAGAGAGAAGAAAGTAGCGGGCGCGAAGTGTGTAACTAAAGCACCAGGGAAACTACGATATTTATATCCTGCCTGTGAGTGTTCGGGGACTACATCTAGCTTTCATATGAATTAAGTGCCCATCTGTGTTTCCCCACCTTTACCTTAGTGCGGACACTGTTTGACCCTGAAGATTCTGTTCCCCTCACAGGAAATGGTGCAGTCGGAGCTCCTCTTTCACCGAAACCGTTGCACAGCTTTGTGAGGTAACGCCTAACCTCCTTGTGCTGTTGAGACTTAGTTCGTTCAGTTTGGAACGTACCAATAGTCTCTTAGAATACCAAGGGGCCAGCTTGCTTGTTGTCTGTATCCGTACCGTGCCAATAGATCCAGCTCTGCAGCCCACTTTCAGGATGACTTGTGTTCACGATTGGGCCTATACCTTCTCGTCATCACTGCCTCTCCTTATCAACTTGTTCCAATTAGTTTGTTTACCATAGTGGCATCATATAGGGGCAGAGCGCATTCTACCTTAGCTGTGGAGTGGCCTACTTCCAGCTGGTTCTTTCCCAGCTGGACTACCCGAATCAGTATTTTAGTCTTCCAACCACAAACACCTGTTACTATGTGGGTTCTTTACGGACTCGCCTGGTTCAACCTGGGTTGGATAGTCGGAGAGCCCCTCCTATATTCCCTAGCAACAGCATCCGGTCGGACGGACGGCGGCGATGTATACGCGGTTACACAAGGTGCTTCAATGACGTTGTTTTGTATATGGGTGACCAACTGGGCATGGTTCCTATCTTGTCGCAGGGTGCGAACGCTGGGGTTGGAGGGGTATGACTTGGATTATAACGCATTTTTCGTATGAATGCGCTATAGGATTCCTGTATCATTTACCCATGTGCCTAACACGAGCTCCATCCTCCTAGGGTTCATCCCTAATATCCTTTCTCCTTTAGGTACCCGTTATTCTGTCAAAAATAAAACTAAATTTAAATTTATATACCAAATACCATCTCCTGTTTAAGCTTGACTCAGTAGGGTAAACAACCTGCTGCCTTTGATTGTCCACATCAGGAAAACCTTTTCCTTGTCACTCAACGTCTACCCTGCTGGGTATTTCCGTGTTGTCCCAGTGAAATTCCAGCACCAATTCCGGCACATGCTCTAAGTTCACGGGTGGCTCCCCGGTGTTCTCATCTTCGGAACACCCTGTCCACTTCACAAAATACCTTAATTCCCTTAACCTCCGGTTCCTTCCGCGCACCCTCCTAGTGTAAGGGCTTATTTCACTCTTTACAACCCGTTCTATTGCCTATTCTAAATTGTCATTAATTTCTTCCGGCTCGCGGGGTGCTTGTTCTCGGATGGGTCTTGTGGACGTGCGGTATGGTTCTTGCAGCGAGACATCAAATATCGAGTGGATTTTCCACCGTGGGGATATTTCTAGTATAAAGGCGTGTTCTCCTTTTCTTTCTAAATCTTAAAAGGCCCTTTTAATTTGGGGCAGAGTTTCTTGGACGGTCACTTTATTCGTATATTCTTCGCATTTAGCATAACCCGATCTCCAATTTTTATCTCCGTGTGTTGCCTTGCCTTTCGATCTTAATATTTGTTTATATTTTGTCAAGTTTGCTCCAGCACCTCCATTGCTTGTTGGTGTATTATTTTCATCCATCAAGCATATAAGTTTGCTCCAGAATTTTGAGCTTCACATTCCTTCATCCATTCTGTCTGCTGATGAAACCCAGAGTTTGCATAGAATGGGGATAACCCATGTGAGTTGGTGGCCAAATTGTTGTAGGCATGCTCAGCTAATGGTAACTGCTAATACAAATCGTTTTGATCACAGTTGTCAAAATTCCTTCTGTAACCTTCCTGCAAGGTTGGTTCTTTCATTTTGTCTATCAGTTTGCGGGTAGTATGCTGTAGACATTTGTCGTGTTATCCGCAGGCGTTTGCCGCGAGATTTCCAGAATTCTCCCAAGAAAATTTGCGTTCATGTCTGAAATAATTTCTGCTAGAAGTCCTTGCAACTTCCAAACTTCCCTTAAGAATATTATAGCCACATCTTTTGCCCTTACATTTCCTTCGAGTCAGATGAAATGCACCATTTGGGTAAACCAATCCACTACTACTATCATTTGGGTCTTCCCTTAATATTCAGGTATTTGGTTAAGAGGTCTGTGGATATCGATGTCCTGACTGCATATAGGACTTCAAAGAGTTGCACTAACCCGTATCTTGCATGTTGTGGAAAATTATTGTCCTGGCATTCATCACAGGACCAGACGTAATCTTTCATCCAATGGGTGATGCCTATCCAATTGAAATTTCAGGACGCAATTTGCAAGTTTTTTTCTTGTCCAAAGTGTCCTGCTACGTTTAAGTTATGACATCCTTGGGAGATTATGGTCTGTAAGGCTTCATTTTCTGGGATGTAGAGCCAGTTCTTTTAATATAGTAGTCACTCTACTACGGTCCAGTTCTTTAGTACTGGCCGTCTTACTTCTCTTTATTCCTCTAATTCTCCTTTGCACTACTGCCAGTTTTGGTCCTCCCTTGCCACAACTCTGATGTCCACCAATAGCTGTTGATCATACTTACTTATGTCTGCTCTGGATATTATAGCATTGGGCATCATGCAAGCTGGTGTCTACACTCTGGCTATTTCTCCCAAGTCTCCGCTATCAAAATACTTGTTGTCATTTTGGTCAACTTGGAGGTGCGCCATGACTACCTGACTCAGTTCTGCAATTACCCTTCTATGGGAGATATCGCCACTGCGGAAACCTGAACTCCCAAGATGTGTTGGTTGTAGGCTGTCCAGTTCCATTGCCTCAGAGGTGTTTCTGTTCGCGATTACCAGTTGTGCTATAGGATCTCCGTTGAGCACTTGGCAGTCGCTAGATCCGTGATTCCTCATGATGACCTTGATTTCCCCTGTGTAGTCAGCGTCTATTACCCCACCTCCTATGTCAATTCTGCACTTGACCGCTAGGCCACTTCTTGCAGCTATACACGCATAGGTATTACGCCGTAACCCTATCGCATTGCCAATTTCCACAAGTACTGGTCCTTTTTGTGGTACTATAAAGTCGTTAATTGCATAGAGGTCATGTCCAGCAGCCATTTGCGAGCTCTTAGTAGGCATCTTAGCCTTTTTTGACAGCAATTTTACCCTGCGTATATTGGGTACTTGGTTTGCTGTTAGTCCAAAACTTTCCTTATGTTCTGGCTCGTTTAGGTGTACCAGCGAGATTTGGAAGTTTGATGGTTTATGTATTGACGGTTCTCTATGCTCAGCTCCCTCCTCTGGTCGGTGCTCCGACCTTCTGCTTAATGTTACAGGTCTGCCTCCTCTCTTACCTGTCCTATAAACTATTTTGAAGTTTTTGTTTGCCAGTTGTTGTGCACAAGGGATCTGCCTTAGATTCCAAACTTTAGTTGTTACGAACTTTGGCAAATTCTGGTGTTCCGTATATACAGTGACTGGGTCTTCCGTTCCCATCAGGTACTGCTTCCATTCTTTGAATGCTTCTAGTATAGCAAGCAATTCCTAGTCATGGATTTCATAATTCCTTTCGGCAGAGCTTGGCATTATAGAGTGGAAGGCGAAAGGATGGTGTCTTTTATCCTTGAATTGGGAGAGAACGCAAGCTAGCCCAAAGTTGCTAGTATTAGTGTCAGCCACCGTCTTCCATTCCAGGTAGAAATGGTAAAGGATAGGGGCAGTTGTGAACCTGTGTTTGAGCTCCTTTAATTCTGTCCCTTATTCTGTTCGACCAGCTATATTATCTAGGTTCTCCCTTCCACATTTCCGTTATAGGTTTGCAGAATTTTTGAAAATCCCTTATGAAACGTCGGTAGAAATTGGCAAAGCCTTTCAATATATGCACCTCCTTTTCCCAGCAAGGTGCTTTCCAGTCCTTCATGGTCTGGACCTTTCTTTCGCTCATTGTAACCCCGTTTGCTTACACGATATATCTTAGGGATTCCAGGCTATACATATGGAAGACTGAGTTGGTGGTTGATACCGCTAGGTCGTATTCTTCTAACCTAGCTAAGACTTGTTCTACCAACTGCTTGTGTTCTGGTTCAGTTTTTGAAAAGATTAGGATATCATCCAAGTATACTAGAACACCTTGGTCCCGGAATTCTCGTAGAATTTTGTTCATCATTACCAGGAATGTGGATGGGGCATTTACCAGTCCGAATGGCATTACTTTGTATTCAAATTTCCCTACAGGGTGGGAAAAGCTGTTTTCCACTCGTCTCCAATTTTTGTTCTTTCGGAGATAGTATCCATCGTTGAGATCCAGCTTTATGAACAGGGTTGCCCCTGCGACTATATACCGGTGTTCGCTCATCCGTGGCAATGGGTATTTGTTGGCTAAGGTCAGTTTGTTTAATTGACGATAGTCCATATATGACCTCCCTGAGCCATCTGGCTGTGGCACAAATAGAACCGGTGCTCCTGCGCGTGATTGTTTTCCTGGATCTTTCCTTGATCTTGGATTTTCTATAAGTATTTGCCTTAAAAGTCCAGTTAATGAGCTGACTTCGGGTATATTGGTCCTCAAGGTGGTATCGCGCCCAGGACTCAGTCAATAGCATAGTCGAAAGTCCTTCTGCTAGCAAGCTTCAGCGAGGTTTCTGGTAAGAATACCTTTTTGCATTTGTGGTATTTTTGGGCTACATTTTCCAAAGCCTAGATACTTTACAGATTGTCACGCTATATTCTTCCCATATATTTAGCGTCTGTATCATATACTACCGTCTCCTCCTATTCATATAAGTTTTCCAAGTCCTGCTCCTGAAAATGGCTTTGACACTTGTCATTGTTGAAAATACATCTTTATGGGTGTTTGATGTTCGTGATAGGGTGTTCCTTCTGCCACCAGCCAAATGGGGTTAGCAAATCATATCTTCCTATCGGGTCGATCTCACATGTTATAAGTGATCGGTGTGTGTTGGTCGTAATTTCTAATAGAATTGGGTAAGTGTAGTGTATTCCTCCTCCTGCGGCGGGAATGCCTTTGAAGGTGAGGATATATTGGGTCTGGGCGTGTGTTTAGTAAGGAATATGATACTGGTTTACCAGATTGTGATTGATCAGAAAAATATTAAATACGGAGTCTAATTGAGCATATGCAGATATTCTTCTCCCATTTACTGGGATGGTTACCCTCCCTTCAGGGCAGGAGTAATATATCTGCACGGTTGCCGGTGTCTTAATTTTCTTGTTTAAGCAAGATCGGGCTTGTTCCTGTAGTTTTTGTGATATGTTCGTACGGGTTTCTATCTATAACTGAAGGTGTTTGTTTCCATGTCCGCTCGGTTTCGGCTACTGAAGCCTCCTCAGACAAACTAAAAAATTGCCTTCGCTTGGTGTAGTGGGCAGCCCACTACTAGCGCACTTTAATCCTTACTGTGGGGTTTCAATACACGAGCAATTTGCCCTGTCTAACAGGGGCAGAACTCGTATCATCAGGTTGTTCTCAGGGGATTCTTTGGGCACCGCCTCGATTACCACATTATGCTACTATTCCTATCCTGTCCATAGAGCCGGAGTCCAGGTATGTGACGGATTTACCCCACTACTTTTAGCTTGTGAACTAGGTAGCAGTTGTTTCTCATTCTCTCCCAATTTCATTTTTCGACATGTCTGGAATCATGATCCGTTTGTTCCACTATTCAGTTGTCAAACCGACCTGTTACATATTTTGTTTCCAAGAAGGTTTCGCATGGTCTAGGCTAGACTTATTCCTTCATGTCATACTTAGGTAGTCATTTGTTGCGACAGGTCTGTCCGTTCTTCAGTGGATCTCGGGCAAGGATTTGCGGCTTTATAAGGCCGTGGGTTTAATTTGACCGTCTTCCATACTGAGGTCAGAATTATACCAAATATTGCTCTCTGCATTCTTCATTTTGAGTTCCTGGTTCCTGGAGTTAGTCCCAGACTACCACAAGCTGCTGTCCCAGTGATTCACATTTTGCTCACCTCTCATTCTCAGGTTTGCATCACTCACGAATGTTTGAATTGCTTTGCGAGATTCCCGCTTTGTTTTGAGATTCCCGTGGAGAAGCACGGAATACCAGCTAGTAGGAACTTGCTAAGGTCGAGCCCGATTATTGATTTCGATGTCGGATAGGTGTCCTTAACCGCTTACCTATTCGCCGTCGCTCCCGGTGCCTGAAACCTTCTTAAGTTTTGTCCATGGTATCCAGCGCCCAAATCCGGGGTTGGTTGACTTGGTTTACTCTAGGTGAGGGGTGAATTTGCCCCTTTGCCATGTTTGGAGCCAGGGGTCTTTTATATGGGGTTTTGAGATTCCCCCTTCATTGTCCTACACGTGCCAATGCTGTGGTTTCATCGAAACCGCCAATTACTCGCTGGCTTACAACTCTCGGCACTCTAAAGAGTGCCTGTCAGCTCAATGTAACTTTAAAGCTCAACGCAAATTTGTGCCTTACCATAGTAAATTTGTGGCTCTGCATCATTTTGTGGCTAAATAGAGCTTGGTGGCTGAATACAACTTTGTGGCTTAGAATAACTTTATAGCAAGATATAGAATTTGAAGTATATACTAGCAGATTTGTTGAAAAGTATTTTATTTTATATTTAGTTTGGCAACCTTGCATGTTGCCTCAACAGTTTCTTTTTCTCTGCTAGTCTAGTACACCTGGCTTTATTGGCAGCCTTTATTTTATTGAGAAAAGGTTTATGTTTCTGCAGTATCTGCCCTTTTTTTAGCATTTTGTACTTTATCTAATTGTTTTTCTGCCTTTTCCACCTCATCAATCTCTCTCTTTTTCACCATTTGGCATGCCTCTAAGGCATACATCACTCCACCTTTTTGCACCTGACTTCGGTTCTGTCACTTACGTCTTGCGTTTCTTGCTTCTTCAGCAGCCTGGCAATGTTCCAAGTTCTCCATCACCAATTCCCATGACAGGGCTTGAGCTAATACTCCTTGAAGCACTAACCTCAATCTGTGTTGGCAAGTTGGTGAATAATCTCACGCTTCACACAATAATTCTTCCCCCTGCCTCTTCAAACTGCGGATAGTTATCGGCATTATAGGTGAGTTGACTGAAGGTGGTGTAGTAGGGGGTGCCGGAACAGAGGGAGTTTGTGCTTCATGCAACTTGGAGATAATGATATCGGGATTATAGGGAATTAATCCTGTAGTTCGGAAGGAAGAACAAATGGTTGACTTTTTGAAACTTTGCTGACTTATTGCATCGATTTTATCTAAAAATTCAAGTTTATCGAAGTCACCACAGCCACTACGAGTTGCTGCCTCAATTGCCTTTGCATGGTAATGCCTATAAGGTTGGAAGAAAACTACATCCAAGGGTTGTAGGAGGTGGCTTGTATGAGGGCATAGGCAGAAGACAACAATGTTGTGTGAATCGCAGAAGTCAATGAAATCTTTCATACAGTAGAGCCAAAGCCGTCCAAGTGTAGAAGTCTGTTTGTGCCTACTTGACACGGATCGGAAAACTTCTCTAAGTGCACAATCCATTTCATAGTCAATTCATCATTGCTATAACCTTTTTCAGAGGTCCCAATTAGGTAGTTGTCGGGAATAAAAGTAGAGGTATACCATTATTACTGATGAATTAGACCAGAAACAATGACCATTGGGGGCATGACACATCAGTCGCCACTGATCGTTTCGCATACGCTAATTAGGGCTCGATTCATAGAGGCACCAAGGTAGGTCCCTTAGTTTGGCTCCCTTGTAATAATCCATTGGTCACGCCCAATACTGATTCTGAATCCGGTTTCGTTGTAGTTGTAAGTATCAGTCACCTCAATGCTATATTGGTTACAAACTGCCCTATAGTTCTCAATCCAGGTACGTATCTTCAGGGCATAGTTGGCATTCTTCCGGTCTGGGTCGATAGTGTGTTGTTTGCGTATAAAATATTCTAGATTCCTGGCCAGGAATCGCCTAGCCTATTCATCACTCACCAATGGAGCTGACCCTGGGCCTTCATGTACCAGCTGAAGAATTGTGTTTGCACAGCCGGAGACCATCTGAATCCTCGCCCTTGTACCAACAGTATTGTGTCGGTCTAGGTACTGGCACACAGTAGTCTCTTGATCATCAGAGAGCTTTCGGTTTGCCCCTGGCACACAGTAGTTTCTTGATCATCAGAGAGCTTTCAGTTTGCCCCTGGCCTCTCCCGTCTTGACTGACGTCCTTCACAACGGTTTTGAAGGCGGAAATAGGGTATCTCATGACGCTTAGCAATAGAAGAAAGATTGGGATTGTCCTCCCCAGTTGCATGAAGGAAAGAGAGTGCTGCTTGAATCCTGGCTTCAATATCGATGTATGGTTCTGCCCGTTGGCTCGGTGGTATAATCGCTGCCTTTGATGCAGACTTGGGTGACATTATTGCTGGTATTGTTTGTGTTTTTCACTCTGAGAAGGTGCATCTATATTGAATAAAAATTGTGCAGAAAATACAGTTCAGATAGGCAGTAAAATTGCATGTATGAGTGCTGTGTAGTTAGGGTTGAAGAGATAGGTAAAGTTGTAGTATACAGTTTTTGTGCTAAGCCACAAATTTGCGTTTAGCTGTAAATTTGCATTGAGCTGTAAGGCACTCTTTAGAGTTCCTCCAGTTGCAAGCCAGTAAGCAATTGTCAGTTGGGGTGGAACCCCGACCTTGGCACGAGTATAATTGATACTGGTACCTGTTTCTGACAGAGGTTCCAAGCGTGATTTGCCAAAGTGCATAGCATGCATTGATTAGCTTTTTTCATTTACTCAATTTTGTCTTCAAGAATTCCTTTATAAGCTTAAATCCAATTTTTGTGCTCAACCTTTTAATCTGCGGGGGTGTTTTTCCCTCTATCCGCTTGTTTCTTCACTTGTATGCTGCTTTTTCAGCTGCTGTGTATGTTTTCTGCTTTATATTCCCAGCAGGCATATTACTGGGTTTGCGGTCCTCATCGAAATTCTGTTTTTAGGCGTAACTTTTCCCTTGGTCCTTTTTTCATAATATACCTTGTTCTTCCTTGACCGATTCCTCGTCTCTGGTAAGTGTGCTGACTGCCTTGACCTATTTGCTATCCATAATTATCATGATCATCAAGATTATCATGTGATAGTGTTCACATGGCTTCAATAGGGAGTGGTCGCTGAATTATGGTCCTCCACGCATTAACGGATACTTCTGTCTCAATGTTATAGTTCTCCATTGTATGGAGGTATTTCTCCATATCTCCTGCATACCAAACCTTCTCCATTTCAGCAAAGGCTTTTTGAACCTTTTGGAGGACCGAGAATCGTTTTCGTAACTTCCACAGAGAAAGTAACCCCTAACGATAACCCTCATCTTTAGGGAAGCAGAGGTCACCTGTCATATTTTTTCAGTAAGTTATCGCAAACGGGACTACCACAGTTCCTTCCTTTCTTCCTAATAGATATTTCATACGTTGTTCGTCATCCTCCCATTGCCATAGGTTCTCTCAATGTAATCCTCACAATTTAATAACCATACTCGAACATCTTAAATAGGTTTATGTTCAAATTTAAATGGAGGATCTGACTGTCACCTATTAGTTCAGCCTAATGCTTGCCCTAGTTGCTCCATCCTGGCGTCTACCTCTGTGTGAAATTTTCATTGTGGCTAAGGTTGGCGAGATGGTTCACCGTCACGTAGCAATGCAAGAGGCCAATCCTCTGAGCCTTGGGTCATCATCTCCATGATCACGGGCATTTGCTGGTGGAGGCGGCAGTGGGTTTTTTCCTCCAATTCCATTTCCTTCTCCACGGTGTACTCCTTCACCTTTATCCCAGGCCACGATATAGCGTAAATATTGCCTTACTTCAGCCAGGGTACGTTTCTCCAATCCTGGATTTTCCACTGGCTGTGGTGCCACCCTTTCCCAAACACTAGGGGAGTTCAGGTCAACTTGTAGTTACATGAAAGTCTCATTCATCTACATCAATATTTGGTTTAGCTATGCGGATACGGCATTATATCTAACCAAATAGGCCGCCCTCTCGATACGCTCTTGATCTAGGCGCCGGTGAAGCTCAACTAGCTCCTTTCTAGTCCGATCATGTTCATTTTGTGCAGCTACTTATCTTTTTAGGAGTTCTGCCTATTGCCTATCCAAAGCCTGTTTCAGCTGGCGCTCGCGATACAGCGACTCTTGGCCTGCTGCCCCAATATCAGCGTGAAGTAGGATACTTACCGCTTCATGCTGTGTATCCCGTTCTTCCTGTGCTCGCAACTTGGCTTCCCTCTGTTTAGTAGTTGTATTTTTCTGGCCAGTGGTTTCGGTCGCTAACATTTCTAGTTGCGAAATGACTGGTTTCTACTCTTCTCCAATTATCTATTCCCCCTGAGTTATCCGATTGGCATGGTTCTGAAGTTTGTTTTCCTGATCCAGAGTTTGATTAGATAGTTCATGGTAGGCCAGATGTTGCATATTAACCGCTTCCTGAAAGATGCAGTTGAAGTAGGCTATTGCCTAGCTGAATCGTTGGGCTAATATCTCCATAGCCGGATTCCTGGAATCCGGGGGTCGGGGAGTGCTTGATCATGTCCCCAGGGCCGATTTTCAGACCCCACTGGGCTGTGACAGGTGGTGGAGTGCCAAAGGTAAGCAGGAGCGTCCTGCTGCATGGTCGCTTCCGACTAACGAAACTACTTCAATGTCGGCATTGCCGTGTCTGTATCCAAAGTCCAATGCTGTGAGGACATTGTTTAAGGGGAGTTTGGTTGTGTTCTCAATCCCCAGCCGGAAGGTGCGAAAGAGGAGTAGATTTTACTGAAGGAACTGGAGGTTCCCTCTTCTTCAGTGTCGTAGTCAAGGAGTTCTTTCCAGCGGAAGGTGGAACAGTAAAAGTGTTGGTAGATTTCCTGGAAATCTGATTCTGTAGGAACGAGTAGGGGATCAGTGAACCAGGAGGGTTCCTGAGGTTGATAGAAGTGAATCTAAGGAAGGGAGTGTTCAAGTATTTGTTCAAATGAGGAGATGTAATTTGAGGTACGAGGTTCGAGCAGAAGCTCGTCAAGGAGGGTGGAACCAGCTATGAGCTTTGGTGATTCCTGAGGTATGACTTGGAGATGTCCAAAAGTCATGTAGAGAACCTTGGTAACCAGGAGAAATATCAATATACTCTTAGGGGTAGCCGATTCTAAGGACAAACGAATTAGACTAGGCCTAAATCTTAGTTCCGTAGACGAAGTCTTGATTATTGAGGCAGAAGATTGATTAAATAGAAAAGATTTTCAAGTAAAATGTATAATATTGATAAGATCTCTTCTCCGTTGCTTGATGATGGCCCAAAGCTTGGGAGGCACTTCGATATTTATATCCCACGTCTGTGTGTTCGCTGACTACATCTAGCTTTCATACTAACTAAGTACCCATCCGTATTTCCCCAGGTTTCTACCTTAGTGTGGATACTGTTTAACCCTGAACTTTCTCTTCCCCTCACAGCTAATGGTGCAGTCGGAGCTCCTCTTTCACCAAAAGGGTTGGACACCTTTGGTTGGAGACGCTTGACCTCCTATCTGCTGTACAGACTTAGTCCGTTCAGTTTGGAATGAACCAATAGTCTCTTACCACACCCAGTGGGCAGCCTGGTTGTTGACCTTATATGCTCCGAGCCAATAGATCTAGCTGTGCAGCTGGCTTTCAGAACAAGTTGTATTTACGATCGAGCCAATACCTTCTTGTCATCACTGCTTCTCTTTATTAACTTATTCTGACTGGTTTATTAACTATAGTGGCATCATATGAGGGCATCAGCAGATTCTCTCCTAGGTGTGGACTGGCCTACTTCCCGCTCGTTATTTCCCACCCAGACTACCCAAATCCTTATTCTAGTCTTCCGACTTCAAACAGGTGTAACTCCGCGAGTTCTTTATGGAACCGCTTAGTTCCACCTGAGTTGGATAGCAGGAGAGCCCCTCCTATATAACCTGCGAACAGCATCTAGTCGGCGGACGGCAGTGACGTATACTGAGTTAAAAGAGCTGCTTCAATGTCGTGGTTTTGTATTATGAGCGAGCAACTGCGCAAGGTGCTAATCTTGTCGCAGGGTGCGAACGCCGGTGCCGGAGGCGGATGACTTGGGTTTTTACGTATTTTCGTATGAATGCGCCTCAGGATTCCAGTATTATTTATCTTCTGTGACTACCACCTGGGATCAAAACCTGTACTCCGATGACCCTCAGCTATGGGACTAACCACACCTCTCACCTACAAGCACACAAACCCCCAGCTGGCTAATGAGATAAGAGGTTGAAAGTAAGAAGAAGGAAAGCAGAAAAGCATTAGGAAAACCCTGGATAAAAACTACTACAGATCAGGAAAATATTAGCTACTACTTAGCACCAATAAAGGCATTAGCAGATTGATTGTAGACCTGGAATTCTGTAGTAACTAACGGATTTAACACTAGTGCAGGAGGCAGTGCAATCCTAAAACCAAAAGTACCCAAAGACAGATTTAGCCATGAGCAAGAGTATAGAAGTGGGAAGATTGTAAGGTACCAGCTTAAGAGAAGTCTGGCAGTAGGGTGCCAGCCTTGTTGAGAAAGTAAGGTGCCAGCTTCGAAAAGGGGGAGCAGTAGTGTGCTAGCTTATCGTGTGAGAGGAGAGCTGAGATAAGGACAGGAGGATATAGGGTAAACCTAATTTTCAGGGACAGAACACTGTGCGTACCATTCCAGGAGTTCTCAACTGGCAGATAGTGGAGGAATCGACTATTGGACTGTAAAGAGACTGTAGGCCTGTCAGGAGTTTCCTCCTAGTTGAATTGTGTTGCCCAGTTCTATGAATGTAGGGTGTTGCCAACTGTGCAAATGTTAAGTGAGCCAGAGCAAATAAGCTAAGCGAGCAGAAATAAGGGTGGGGAAAAGAGAGGAACCCTTCATCAAGGATGGAAAAAAGGAGAGGAGTGACCTAAAAGGGGTAGAGCCTAAAGAGTTGGGCAAGGAGATGTAGAGGTAGACAAGTCCCCACCTCATCGCAAAGCCACAGGTGGTGGAGACATACTTAGAGTAGTTGGTGATCATTTCTTTTAGTGTTGAGATTTCAATAACCAGGTGTGCAGAGGAAAAGCACTAGGATGCAGAAGTAGAAAGAGGAATCCTAGGAGTCCTTGCCCGAGTTATCGTGGATGACCCCTTTCACTTCCAAAAGGGAGAAAGGATGAAAACAAATTCCTGGAGCGGGCCCAGGAGCAAGGTGAGGATAACGAGATTAGTTGCATGCAGCTTCTTCCAAAGAGAGTAGGCGATCGGGTCTGGTCTGGAGGGAGTTTTGGAGGGTGAGTGTGTAACGTTGGAAGCCACTTCCTCAAAAGTGAGAGGGGTGCAGTCCCCTAATGGACACAAGATAGTGGTAATGGAACTGGAAGGTTTAGGAGGAGAAAATTAAAGGAGGAAGGCCTAGTGCATACATTCAGGGGTATCGGCCCCTGAAAGGAAGGGGAAACATTGGTTTGGGAGGATGTGGTCTGCCTTTTTATTATACGAATTGTGTAGGGGGTGTTAGTCAGGGGAAGGTCACACAAGTGAGCTCTTTTTGCTTGCTTAATAGCTTTGATGTATCCCAGTTTGAAAAGGTGAGCAGCTCATGGGCGGAAGGTGGGCAGTCTGTGGGTTTGGCCTTTCGGCACGCTGAGTGGGACTCACGGTGTAGGGTAGATAGTAAAGGGGACCTTCAGCATTTGGGCAGGAGGAAGGGGCGGCACACAAGTGGGTGCTGATGGGCTAGAGAGGAAATTCAGGACAAATATCAGTCAAACCAGATATTTAGAGAGAAGGACACTGCGCGAGGTTGGGGTAAAGGGACAGAAACAACTTTCAACTTGTGCTCTAGGGTGGGCAACTCAGTCACAGCCCAGTTTGTGGTTGGAGCAGGTGGGACCTCAGATGATTGAGCAAAGGTAAGAGATATAAGGCCATGGTCAGAACAAGTGGACGAGAGGTAGGTGTCCTAACAATAGGAGTATGGTGCTAGGATTGGAGAAAAAATAGTAAGATCAATAATACTAGGGTGAGAGGAGCCCCCTCAGAGGGAAGCGAGTAAATACACGAAGTGTGTTTTTAAGGGAGAAGCTCCAGGCAGAGGCAAACTCTGCGTAGGGTGATGAGGCTGCCTGCTCCTGTGAGAGAACTCCCACCTAGGATTTGCAGCAGGAAGATGAACATTAAAGTCCATAGGAGTGAGGCCATGAAAGTCAAGAGAAGGAAAGACATTGGATAGGGGGGTGGTACAACAAGGGGAAGAATGGGAAACTCAAGTACTGTAGGAATTCAAGATGCGAAACCAGGAAAAGGAAAACCAAACCACAGTTGTGATGTGAAAAAGGTCTAAGCCCGTAATATCCCACCTACCGCAGAAGAGTAGAAGAAAATACACAAGTTTAACAGATTAGTGGAGAGATAAAAGGCAATCCTATGGGAGCCTGAGGACAACGAGGGTGGGAAGAAGGAAGTAAACCCCTGGAACGTAGGAAGAGAGTCGCTAAACACTGGGGGATCTAACTGACAACAACTGAATGTTGAAGAGATAACCCCGCAACGGAATTAATCAAGGAAACAGACACATCCCAGCTTCCTAGGCTGGTGTGTTTAACAAAAGAGGGAAGAGAGTGTAGAAGAGGGGTGCGTGAGGATGAATATGTGTGAGACATTAGCAGGCAGCGCCTGGACCATGAGGATAGGAGGTGTATGGGAGAGGAGCTTCAAGAGCGGGAGGCCATTCCTCCTAGAGGGGATATGGTTAGGCAGGGAAGAAGTGCTAGAAGGAGGGAGTACATCAGCAAAAGTCAGCTTTTTCCCCCTATCCCTCATGAGGCATGTGAGGGATTGGGGGCCAAATTATAAAACTCAAGTTGTTGTATCTTGTATCCATGACCCTACAACTCCTGATAGCTCCGGCGATTTGCGGTATTTTCTTTTTACCCAGGCTTTTCGTTGCCATCCAGCTTACTCAGGACGTTGTCCGTCCCTTTTGAGCTGCTGCATGGTCCAATCATGCTTTGACACATCCACCATAGTTTACCCGGCCCTACCTCTCTCCCCCTGGATTGTTCCGTTATGGACACTTGCCCCACGACTCAATCATGCCTCCCTACGGTCTAAATGCGCTCCCCCTAGCATTGATTCACACATCCCTATTACCCCCAGCTATACACAACCCCTTTGTGCCTTTGAATGTCCCAAACTCACCTCCTCTTGTTGTCTTCTTGCTCCTCGCTACCCTCGCTTATTTCTCCCCTTCCCTTCACCATTACACCTGGACCTAATTCCACACCACCACTTCTCCTCGCGTATTCAATACTTACATAGACGATTCTTGTCCTTTTCCCGCTGTCGTTCGTCTCTTCATCTATGATGCTAGCTGTCGCGTCCATCCCTCTACTTCTCAACTCTGCCCTATGACTGCCCGACCCACGGTATTATGATAACACACTCCGGTTCCTAAATTTCTTTCTTTGTCGCACCACCATTGCCTCGTTGCATTCCTTCACTCTCACGCCGTAGTCGTGCTTTCTTCACGGCTCTTATGGGCCTTTGCCCGGCTCTACTCAACCTTCTCTGAGCTTTAGTTTTTCCAATTGGGTTGTAGTCTAACTTTAAGTAGTATATTATAAATCAATAAATATTTCCAATTATTTCTTTATTTTATTTTAATACTACATTTATTCCGAATAGGACGTTATTCGTCCTCAACCCACCCCGCCTCTATAGTCTCAACCTCATCCCCATCTTCAGGATCTGAATTTTTGTCCTCCACCTCACTTTCCTCATCCCCTGAAATCTCCAACTCCATATATGCCGCGGCTTCCTTATCCTCAAGTGGGGCGCGAGACTCCTGATCCAGAACAAACCCACTATCCCGCAGCATCCTCTTGATGCGCTTTTTTGTGTCTTCCACGAGTTTCCTTCTCACCTCTGGAGGCAGCCCTTGCCAGGTTGCACGCTGTCAGAGATAAACATCAAAAATTTCTAGGTGAGTACGATAACCTTTAGAACGTCTTATTTGGACCTTCAAAGGTTATAACTAACTCTGTGCCGTCAGAGCAGAGAAATCTGGGGGCTGAACAAATGATCCGGAACTCCAAGCCTTCAAAGCATGATACATACAGGCCGTTTTAAGGCATATTAGGACGTCATTAGTACGATTAAGAAACATTTTATCAGTCCTCCCACGCATTCTCCAACCCCGTTACCACTTATAAAAAAATAGTTTTGCTATCTCCAGCGCAGCAAACCAGATACCACATTCCTGCCTTGGTAAGCCTTATCGCGTCTCATTGGGGACGATCTGTATACTACTGACCTCTTGTTTACTTGGATAGCATGTGAACCAGTCATTTTCCACCAAATAGGTAACACCCGCCTTTATTTCAATCCGTGTTTTATGCGCGAAGTCATAAAGGTCCTCAACTGTGTTTTTGGACTCTGAAACTATGTGTGACCTGGCACTGGACTGCCTCGATTTCAACTAAATGTATCTAATTACCCGTTCACCATCCCAAAGGGGACGTTCAGGGATATTCAAAAGACTTACAAAAGCCTTTGCCAACTTCCCGATCTCCCTGTCTCTCCACCCCAAC
Source organism: Tuber calosporum (assembly GCA_003316355.1). Classification (NCBI taxonomy): domain Eukaryota; kingdom Fungi; phylum Ascomycota; class Pezizomycetes; order Pezizales; family Tuberaceae; genus Tuber; species Tuber calosporum. The sequence continues at coordinate 17,166 of QFET01014843.1, forward strand.
TTGGTACCTGCCTTTACCCAATAGCTATGGAGAAGCTTATCATTTTCGGCAGGCTTTATGAAGGGATTAACAAACCATGTGTGGTACCGTACCATATTAGCTGCGTTCTCAAAGATTATCCTCTCCTCCCCATGCAAGGTATTGCTTTTTGATGATATGGTTACTGGGACTGCAATATCAGACGCCGGAAAGTCCAGATTAACCATACGACGCTCCGAATGGGACGGCACTATTCCTTCCCCTACTGCATCAAAGGGTGAAAGGTATGATGAATCTACTCTGAGATGGCCTGAATGCAATTGTGCTGCCTGCTGCTGTGACGAAAGCCATTGTGAAGGGCCATTCAGAGCTGGTGATGGGGAGTCCTCGGTGCTCTTCCTTATTAGCATGCAATTTTAGGAGTTATCGGATTCACTCACAAATCTCAACCGGCTCCTTATCCTCCATGGCTGTTGCTCCACCAGTGGTTCTGCTGGACGTTTTTCGCGCCTTCTGGGACGATAGGGAACCTTATCCTCGTCAACTTCCGTAAGCACCTCTTCCTCAACAAATGAATTAACAGGTCGTTGTCTATCCCGTGCTGGCGTGCCACTCTCTACAAAGGATACAGAAGATCGCGATGATGATGGCAGAGTTCGGGGGACTACTGGTATCGTAGTCAAGTGTTATATCAAAAGTTTCGGGTGAGCTCATTTTGGCCTCTGAACGGCAAATCTCACCACTGCTTGTATTTCGCGTTATAATTTTGTTTATATGAAATATTTAGAGTGCGTGGAGGAAATGGATTGGCCTGTGAAAGGTCTCCAAGTGATGAATGAAGTCACAGCGTCCCCCTGGGACGAAGGAGCTATATGCTAGAGCACAGATTTGGCTTGGGCCCAAGGTCTGTGTAAATCATTGGCATGTACCTAGTCCACGCTATAGCCTTTTTGCCGCTGAACGTCACAATTACTACATGCACGGATGGCTCCAGGCCGGATAGAGACTATCTATTCGGGATTGCTGAGATAGGATTTTATATGACTGGTCACTTGATTGAACGTGCATAACTTGTGATTTCCAAAAGATTAGATTATACATACTAGGACGAGATCAAGAAGAAAGGGGACGTTCAGCATTTCAGAAAACCTTCATATCTCACCGGCTAAATTAAAAAAAAAAAACTAGGAAGAACATTAAAATCTAGGACTGCAAGATAGGATCTAGAGAAGCTGTAAAACAGCGTAGACAGGATTAAGAAAATGATTCACAGATAGAAGCAAAAAAGCAAAAAAAGATAAGAAAGCCCCATGAAACCAATGAAAATACATTTGTAGACACCAATAAGACGTAGCCCGGCACAAACAAACAAGCCCTAGAAAACCGTCGTCAAATGGATGCAAGTTGGAGCAAAAGCAGGAAAGTCCATGAAACAAAAAACACACGAAGGCCCAAAGAAGACTTACCCTGTCACAAACAAATAAGCTGCAGAAAACAAGCGACGAAGAGATACAGGTTGGAGTGGGAGTAAAATGGTTCATAGAACAAATGAACTGCGATCCGAAGGTCCAAAGAAGACGCAGCCAGGTACAAAATAGCCTTGGAGACCCCCCAAGTAGCCGATAGAAATGAAAACAAAACCAAAGAAACCCAGTAAAACAAAGAAACTCAACCAAAAGCCTAAGAAGACCCTGCGCGTCCTAATTACCCCCATCCCCGTCTCCGTCTCAAACGCCATCGCCATCGCCATCGCTATCGCAATCGCCACCCACAGGTGGTGCCTCGCACACGGGAGGTGGGACGCCCTGAGGCAGAGCCACATTTGGGACATCTTGTCCAGTGTAAAGGTTTATATAACGTGCTCCCTGCTTAACACGAGCGCGAGAGATGAGTTCCCAAGAGTGCCCCTAGAACCTAATGACCTTATGATCATTGCTCAAAATCCAGTTCTGCCAGCCAGCATGAGACCTGGGAAAGGCCTTTCTACGCTTTACGCGGCACCCAACGTCCTCCTCAACATCAGAGTTGGAATCAGGCGCTATGTAGAACTCAGCGACGTCGAACTGGCCTGGGTCGAGATAGCGCCAATTGCCCCCATCAAGAGGTGTATTGGGACGAACGGCGTCGCCACCGTCGGCAGGAACAGCAGGATCGCTGTCACAAATCGTGACTTAGCAAATATGGAATGTTTCACATGACTCACGATTTGTGAGA
>QFET01014855.1:0-12725 GCA_003316355.1 Tuber calosporum
AGGCTTACTCTGCTTTTCTGTCCTTCCTGCCTAGCGCTCTTCTAGGCAATCGTGACACTGGACCAGCTTGCCTGCCCTCTGAGATAGCTCTTGTTCGATCTCATCTGGTGTATCCTACCAGCCTGGAATTTAGGAAGCATCATGAAAGTCCAGCAATCGCAGTATGGCGGTCGATATATATCGTACTCCATGTATGCCTCCTGTACCCATCTCATATGTACCTCTTTCCTCACCCACTCCCTGGCCTTGATAGACGCTTTTGCGGCATCCTCTTGTACCATTGTGAGTCAGTTTAGCTTTACCGGAAAGGGCCTTGACTGATATATCCTAGCAGCCGTAGACCCTATTTCATCAATCGGGAGGCGGACCTGGACTGAGGTGGTAGAAGTTGAGTCCCAAACCTTTGGGCGTAGATTGCCACTTTTGTCGAAAGCCTTCCTCCTATTCGTGGGGTATCTGAAGCTGTCCGGGCGCGGGAAGCCTCCAGGCAGCATTGCAGTCGCAATGTTATTCCCTGGAATGGCAGACGTTATGCGGACTGCCGCCACAAGGGACGCTTGTAGCAGATAGAGTCGGACCGGGGCTGAACACCCCTCTGCCGACAAAGCTGTCAGGTTGGTAGAGAAGAAGGCGTTGGTTATCCATCTGAGGACTCGATTCCAAAATGTCTGTATCTTATTCATCATGTTGACACTTGGGGTTTGGATCTCTGCCCCGGTTAGCATGGTTCGCAATAGGATGCCCTTGGCCAATCTTCTCGCTCCAATGGTCGAGAGTCCTTTTCCCGGCATCGATAGTATCTGATTTCGAAAGAATGCGGACTGTGTAAGTGCCAGCCTTTTTGTAAAATGTGTCGTTGTTTCTTCGTTATCGCCTAGCCAAAAACCCAGCCATTTTACCACTCTCCCGGCCAGCTGTATAATGTGAGATTGAAATCTTATCGGACACTCCAAGACCTCTTGCCTCTCTCTCGGCGTTCTCCAGTGCACTAGCTCTGTATTGGCAATCCTGAAGGAAAGGTCCAGATATTCTGCTCGACTGTTGATCCTTTCCACCTCCCCCTCCAGCAAACGCGAATTTCGGTACCATGAATTGGACGCAACCGTAATCTGGAAATCGTCCACATAAGAAGTAGAAAAGCTCTCTTCTGGGTTATCTGCCATTAGTAGACCACGAAAATATATCACAAAGAGGAGTGGGGACAGGGGAGAGCCTTGCGGGATCCCACGATTGATTCTATATTCCGATCGTGAGCTGCCTGGATAGGCCAGTGTAACTTTTCGGAAAGCGAGGAAATTCTGTATCCAATCAGTTATGTATGTTTGAACCTCCTGGTTTCTTTCGAGGATCCCCATGTGCCTCTTATGGTTAACGTTATCAAAACCCCCTTTCACATCCAAGAAGACCGTTGAGACCTTCTCTCCGGCGAATTGACTCTCCTTGACCCAGTGTTTCAGTGATAACACTGCATCTACTATGGACCTCTGTGGCAGGCTTCCAGACTAATTGATGCAATACAGGTCCGTTTTATAAGCAATCGTTAAAAGGCGTCGATTGACTATTCGTTCCACAATCTTCGAGAAAGTATGCATTAGAGCAATAACCCTGAAACTCGAATATTCCCTGTAGTCACTCTTTCCCGGCTTTGGCAGAATTACGCCTATTGACCCTTTTAGGCATGGGGGGTGAATCTCCCATCTCAGGAGGTCGTCCACTAATAAGGGCAGTACATTTTTGTTAAGCCGACTTATGTTTTTCCAAACCCCATATGAGACCTGATCTGGCCCGGGGGCTGACTTGTTGCTATACTTCTCCAAGGCCTCCTATACCTCAACCGCTTTAACCCTATCTGCCGAACGAAGTTCCCTATGGTAGGGGGGTTTCGACGATATCGGGTCTTAATTTTCCGGGAAAATGTGGCTCATGATAATTGCCGTAGTGTCCTCTGGTGTATTACTATCTTTACCAGGTACTCTGTTCTGGATCCGTTGCTTGGTGAATTGATGTGCCGTCCACGCGTAATTTTTCTTTGCTGAGGCTAAGAACTAATCCCACTATTTCCTCTTCGACTTCATAATTGCAGTCGGTATGCTTTCCTCATCTCCATCTTTTCTTTCACCTCGCTCCCGTCACGTCCAACACGCCGGGCGGCAGAGGTATAAACCCTTCTCATCTTGGTGATGTCTGGCGTCCACCACGCCTTCGACTACCTCGTTGGTCTCTTCATTGGGGCCCAGCCTTTTACCATCTGTATCAACCTCGACAAGTTCTCCTCGAAGGTCTTAACGGCCGTAGCTGGGTCATTGGGATTTTTGTATTCATGATCGACATAATCTTTTAGGGAAGATTCTATCCAGGGGGTGGGGACCCCTTTCTCATCTCTCCATTTGATCTTGTCCCAGTCTGGAGAAGGTGTCGCCAGGTGTAAGTCCTTGGAGTCGAGTTCTGTGAGTATGAATATGTGATCCGATCCTGTCTGTTGGTATAAGTTCCTCCATCTCGATACCCGCGCTAATAGTGCTGAATTGGCTAGCATGTAATCAATAACTGAGGGTCGATGTAATGTAGGGTTGTCCGGGAATCTAGTGTGGACCCCAGGTGTATTCATGACCGTAAAATATCTCTGCACTGCCAGCCGCACATAGTGCTCGCGCCGCCTTAATTCCCCAGATTCCATAGATTGTAGCGGGTCAGTAAAGGTCGTGTGTATATTTGAATCTCCGACCACAAGTGTCAGTTTCTTCGTTTCAATATACAGTTGCTCTGATGGTACCATATGTCCCCCATCGTTCCTGTTGTAAGTATTTATCAAGCCAAAGGAATGACAGTCGCCTAATAAAGGTCCCTCCTTTCCAAAAATTCTCTAGTACAAAACATCAAAATCCTTTGAAAACACAACAAAGGAAACCCTAATCAGAGTCCTCAGTGCCACATAGGTACACACCCGTACCTTGGGTAAGTGTAAAAAAACACACTTGTACCCTGGGGCCCTGAGGGGTTGCCTATTATACAGTAGAGGGTCCTGTACACATACAAAGGAAACATTAAAACCTTTGACAATATGAAATAAAGAAAGAAACACACTATTGCTCTCTTGGCAATTGTGTTGTACAACATTTATTCTCCATCTGCTCTTTTCATTTGAATGTGCTGTTCCCGACATACTGGCTTAACGGCCTAATTTATTGGGGGGATGACAGCTTCCTCGCCTAGTAGTGCAGCCCGGGAAGCCATTCTTGAGTCATAGTTCTGTTTTCCAGTCTCTTTCACCCTTATACTCTCTGGGCAAGCCGGGTCTCGAGCCGAATGTTGGCCCTCACAGGCGGCACATTTGGCAGGTGTCATCATGCAATAAGCTGGGATTGCCTTCCGTCATCCTCTGCAAGCCAGTTGGTGGCATGGATGTTCTCTTTCGGTGTGCTGTTGCGAGCAGATCGGGCACTCAGGTAGATTCTTCTTGCAGCCTGCCTGGGGGTGGCCATACTTCCAACAGGAGTGGCATTACATTGTTGCCGATGCCTGCCACTTCACGTTCGCCAGTTTGTATTTGCCCATAAAGAGGACCAGTGGTGTAACCTTTGCTACTTCATTTTCCGGAACCCGGATTATGATCGAAGTTGCCCTCTTTTCATCAGAAACAGCCCAGTCTGGTTTCAGAAACTTTGCCGCCACTATATCTATCTTATGGGTCGCCTTGAAAGCCTCTTTTACAGCCTTCTCCAAACTATCATTGTCTCTTGGGATCGCCGCAAGGGACACACTGTGCACATTTACTTCAATGTCTGTGGGCGCCCTTCTAAAAGGCAGGAACTCTAGGCACCCATCGTCGATCGTCTCATTCAGTACTACCGTCAGCCTGTCTAGGTACCTGGTATATTGTCCCGAGTCTGTCCCAGCTGGGGCAGTCAAGGTGACTGTTCCGTTCGTACCATTTGACAACACCTCCTGATTCTGGTTATAATTGTATTTTATTTATAATATTTGACTATATTATTATGAATGCATATTTGTTAGAATCTACACTTGGTTTTTTTTTTTTGCCAAGACAAGAAAAAAGTATTTGAATTTTGGCAACCAGAAAAAAAAAATTCAAGCAAATCAAGATTCACTTTTCATTCAATTGTGACATGCTACTATATCATCAAAAAAATATTTGAAAATATTTTAAATATGCGTGCATTTCTGCGAAAGAGGTAAACTTACACTTTTTTCATGTTTTGAGTTGAGAGCACTTTTAGTTTGCATAGCAACCAGAAGAATTTCGAAAAAAACACCAAAAACATTTTTTCACAAACAAATCGAAATAACTCTACAATTCCTAGCATAAAACAAGCAAGATTATAATATTCTAAATCCTAATTTGTATATCTTTTATTCTATGCAGAAATATTTGCCGTTTTACAAGTTATATATTCAGGTAGGGCGTAATTATTAGGGCTTATGAATAACCAGTTAGAAAATAAGATTATTATAATATTAATTACAGTTTTATAAAGCTTCTAACTATTATCAACAGGTTTCCACTTGTTTTTAGAACCAGGAGGACGCCCACGTGGCCATTTTCCAGGAATTATCAAGGGAGGGTGAACTGCATTCACTAAATTAGGAAAAGTATTCACGGCTTCAAGTTGATTAACGAAATCAGTAACTCTTCAGGTAGAAAGATTATAGATTAACAATTCCATAGAGATTAACACTTACAATTTTCTAGGACTGACTGATTAACAGGGTTGCTAATGATGACTTTCGCTCCTTTAGCATTTCTAGCACCTGCATTTTGATTTTGTCATGCAGACGAAATAAGAGCTTCATCAGGCTTTAAATAGTACCATTCATCGCGATAGTCTAATGGAACATAAGGGAAGAATTTCTGCCAAAGGTCATGCCATTTCTCTAAATTTAATCCAATATCTGGAAGTCCTACTGGTATGATATTTCAGAATGAATCCAGATCAAAGCTGGGTTTGCGGATATCAAAGGACATCCAGTCATCAGCTGGTAATCTTCTTACTTCAACTACTCCAGGGCAGGAAGCTTGAAATCTGAAAAAGTGGTAACTTTGAATTCCTTTAAGTGCTTTTAAAAAAGGATTCAATGCTAACTCCCAGTTATGAAACCTTGTTTCTGGTGGATCATCAAAGCAGCGAATTGCCTTAATCTTTCCAGATTTGTCAGTATTGTCGACCAAGGTTGCATACATCGCAGGGGTCCAGACATCACTTCGGTTGGCTTTCTGCTTAACTGTCCCTAAGCTACGGTCAACAGTATTTTGAGTGTGTCCTTTGATTTGAAATCTGAGAATAACTTCTTCCTGCTCTTGTGTTGCTACTAGCCAACTGAAATACAAAAGCATTACTTTATTCTTATTTTGGCCTCCACAGTTGTCAGCCCAAAGATGGACTATAGGTTAAAGGTCGGACATAGCAGTAGGAAAGCAATCCAGGATCGATATAACCTGATTTGCTCCTTTTCCCTGTTGTGCTTCAGTAAACATAACGTGATAATCCGGATCAATTGCATCATCGACAATTCCAAATACATGAAGCCTAAACAGGGACCAGTAGTACCACTGGGATGGCTGTTGTGGTACTTTGGGAATTTCGACAACTTGCAGGAAGTCAAAAGAGATGTGTTACAGGGTAGCCAATTCGGTACTGTTGAATTGACTAGGCCGTGCTTGTATCGAGAAAATCGGAGAACTGTCAGGAAAGCTTGGTAAAAATTATGGTTAAGATAGAGTGGTTCTCGAAGGCTTTATAACTGAATAACTGAATAACTGAATATATTGTTAAGGTCTCTTCTCCGTTACTTGGTGATCCCTAAACTACGTGGGACTGCTAAATATTTATACACTTTTCCCAATACTTAGGTTGGCCATATAAAAGAAGTATCCTTGGTAACTTCGGCCATGGTCTAATCAGTGCGAACACTGTTTGACCCTGAAGATGTATGACCCCACTACAGCAAATGATCCCCCGGACTATCTATTTGTCTGAGGGTGTCAAGCACTCCACCAGTAGATAGCCTTCGATCTCTTTGCCAAATGAACTAAGTTCAAGTTGATGCCGCCCCTTTGCGAACATCATACGGAATACCAGGTGATCGGTCTGGATGGCCGTCTTTCCTGCATATATGCACTCATGTGCAGATGCATTCGGATTATCAAGAATGCAGAAATACGTAATAGATCCACTTGGATAAATTACTCTGTCATCTTTCACCGAGGCTGAGTAGTTCTGGATACGATCCTACTTCACGCCAGTGTGGGTTGTAGTTAATTTAGTCACCTCCCGGCGCAATATACCATCACATCTTTAGACTCGAAAGTCTAGTACCATATCCCATATGTGTAAAATCAGCTCCCCCTTCCTAAGCTTAGTCTCGAAGCAATTCTTTCTTTTAGTACTCCTTCTGGTAGGGTTAAAAACCCTTCTGCGATAACTTGGCCACAGCAGGAAAAACCTTTCCGTAGATACTACCTAGCCCAACTTTAGCATTACCGGATTTTCCCTGTGAAAATCTTCAATCAATTCTTGAGCATGCTCTAAATGCTCTGCTGGTTCCCAGGTGTTATCATCTTCGGAACATCCTTTCCACTTGACAAAGTATCGAAGTTCTTGGATCGTTCGTGAACGTCCTCTGAATCTTCGCTCATAAGAGATTATTTAACTCTTGATGATTTTTTCCACTTCCCATTCAATGTAACCTTTAACTTCTTCCGGTGCCAGGGGTGGTTGTTCACGGCCAGGTCGAACTGATTTTCGGTATGGCTCGAGTAGCGATACATGGAATACCGGATGGATTTTCATTCGCTCTGATATTTCCAATTTGTACGCAAGGTTTCCTCTTTGCTCTAGGATTTTGAACGGGCCATATAATTTTGGAGCTAACTTCTTGGACGGTCGCTTGGTGCAGATATTCCTCGCATTTAGCATAACCAAGTCGCCAATTTTGAAGTCTGGTTGACTGTGAGCTTTGCAGTCATAGTGCTTGTTCATCCCTTCACGAGTCTTCTCAAGGGATTCCTTTGCCTTTTCAGGTATCGCTTTCATCCAGTGAGCATACATAGTTGCTCCCGGATTCTGAGCTTCTCGCTCCTTCATCCATTCTGTTTGAGGATGGTAACCATAATTTGCGAAGAGAGGGGTTATTCCATGTGCGCTTGTTACCGAGTTGTTATATGCATACTCAGCTAACGGCAGTAGATGGTACCAGTCATCCTGATCGTAGTTGACAAATATTCGAAGGTAGCCTCCCAGCATTTGGTTGACTCTTTCCGTTTGTCCATCAGTTTGAGGATGGTAAGCTGTAGACATCTTTCTTTTGATGCTTAATGTCTTGCACAATGATTCCCAAAATTCTCCTCCAAACTTTGCGTCCATTTCGCATATGATTTCTGTTGGTAACCCATGAGGTTTCCAAGCTTCTTTGATGAATGCTTCAGCAACGTCCTTTGCGGTCGCGGTTTCTTCCAAGCCAATAAAGTGTGCCATTTTGGTGAACCGGTCGACTACAACCATAATCTGGGTGTATCCTGCTGATTTGGGAAGTTGTGTGATAAAATCTACCGAGGTAGATACACAAGCAGCAAATGGGACCTGTAGTGGTTGTAACAGCCCAAAGTGTGCATGTCTTGGTGCCTTAGCCTTTTGGCACTCAGTACAGGATCGTACATAGTCGTTTATCCAGTTCGCGATTCCTTTCCAGTAAAAGTCTCTTGTGATAATTACCAGAGTCTTTTCATAACCGAAATGACCTGCGATCTTAGAGTCGTGACAGCTTGGTGCAATATCTGTCTGCAGGTGTTCGTTTTGAGGAACATATAGGCGTTCTTTGTAGTAGAGCATTCCATCTGTTAGGGACCATTGTTTCGGCATTTCTTTGCCATCATTCCGTAAACTTTCCAGTTCCTTCTTTCGGTCTAGTCAATTCGGATCCTCGTTTGCCATTTCTTTTACCCGTTCCAGGAATTTTATCTCAAATTTCTTGACTTCTTACTTTGCAATTATTGCATTCGACATTAGTGTTTGTCCTTTAGTGCATATCGGGTGTGAGGTAATGTCCGTTGAGTTCAAATATTCGTGCTTTCCGTCAGAATATAGGAAACATAATTGTAGTTGGTTTTCTTCCAACCGTATATCTGAACTGCCAAACCCTTGGCTTACTCGTTCAGTTTCATCTAACTCCATAACCTCATGAAGTTCTCTCTCATCAACCTTTTCCACAATCATCTGAGCTATCCGGTCTCCTGTGCGTATCTGAAAAGGATTGCCAGAAGTGTTGACTAGGAGGATCTTAACCTCTCCTCTATAGTCCGCATCCACTACTTCGGCTCCAATAGAAATACCATGCTTGACTGCTAATCCACTACGGGGTACAATACGTGCATATATTCCTATTGGTAATCTGTTAGCCAATCCTGTCCCAATGAGCACTTGCCAATTCGCTGAAACTTTGGTGTTTTCGGTACTTTATAGGTCATGACCGCCAGCAAGCTTGGAACCTCGAGTCGGATTCTTGTTTCCGGTAGAAGTCTTTTAATCCTTATCATATTGTTCTGTGCCTCTGGAGGCAACTGCTGACTGAGGTGTTCAGAGGTTTCTTTTCCCCATTAAACTGAAACAACTGAGAATTGGTTGTTCTGCAGGTTTTCAAAGTGATAAGACTCAAGTATAGCCTGCTTGGCATGCTCACCTCCCTCCTCAGGGCGGTACTCTGGCCGCCTGCTTAAAGCATCCGGTTTGCATTCTGGTTCCAGGTCGATAAACAATTTTAAAGTGAAAATCAGTGAGCTTGTGAGCCCAGCGAATTTGTCATGCCGACCACGCCTTTGTTGTGAGAACATATTGTAGGTTTTGATGATCGGTGTATATGGTGAACGGTTCATCGGTCCCAGCAAGATAGTGTCGCCATTCTTCCAACGCAACTAATATTGCCAACAATTCCTTGTCATGAATGTCATAATTGTGTTCATCAGGTGTCAACTTTCGAGAATGGAAAGCGACAGGATGTAGTTTTTTGTCCAAATATTGAGAAAGGACACATCCAAGAGCGTAATCGCTGGCATCTGTTTCCACTACTGTTTCCCTGTTCGGATGGAAATGACATAACATCGGAGCTGTGATGAACCGACGTTTGAGCTCCTCAAACGCTTGCTGTTGCTTTTCACCCCAAGAAAAATCCTTTGGGTTACCTTTAAGCAAATCAGTAATTAGCGCGCATAGTGCGGAGAAATTCTTTATGAACCGCCGGTAGAAGTTGGCGAAGCCCATAAAGATTTGAATTTCTTTTACCGAGGTGGGTGGTTTACTGGCCTTGATTGATTCCACCTTTCTGTCGCTCATAGTAACTCCATCAACAGCCACAATATACCCCAGGAACTCCACTGATGTGACACGGAAGGTGCTTTTCGTAAGCGAGATGGCCATTCTGTATTCTCGCAGTCTTTCTAAGACCTTTCTAACCAATATGATATGATCCTTCTCAGATTTAGAGTATATAAGTATATCATCAATGTATACTACCACTCCTTCATCAAGGAAGTCTTTCAGGATCATAGTCATTATTGATTGGAAGGTGGCTGGTACAATTACCAGACTAACTGGCATGACGTTATATTCATACAAGCCGTATCGTGTGCGAAAGGCTGTTTTCCATTCATCGCCCTTTCGTATGCGGATCAGGTGGTAACCGTCCTTCAGGTCCAACTTCGTGAAAATAGTGGCTCCTTCCACCCTGTCGCGTAGTTCCGTCATAAGGGGTAGTGGAAATTTGTTGTGGATAGTGACTTTGTTTAGTCCTCGGTAGTCAACTACCAACCTAAGACGTCTATCCGGTTTCGGCAGAAAAAGTATCGGTGCACCTGTGGGTGATTTGCTGGGGGAAATCTTTCTTTGTTTTAACATATCATCCAGATATGTTCGCAGTGCTTTTAACTGCTTTTCTGAGAGGGGATAAATTGGTCCCCAAGGTGGTTGGGAATCTGTTTTGAGGTCAATAGCATGGTCGAAGGTCTGATGATCCGGTAGTTTCGCTGCAGTTGATGGGCAGAAAAGGTCTTTGTAGTTATGGTATTGCGCGGTTAGTGTATCAAGGATTATTTCTTCCTCATCATCTACTCTTGCAACTCTTCCAATAACGACTGCCTCTGGATCTTCCAGAACCTGCTCATCCCACTCGATTGATATACCTTCATCCTCCAGTAAGAGGTGAAGCTGACATACCTGAGCTTCGAACCTCCAGCCTTCTGAGTCTTGAATTTCGGTTATAGGATGTTCATTATTCCACCACCCAAATGGAATTATTATTCCATAATTTCCTCTTGGTGCGATCTCGCACACAATCTTTGATAAGTGTTTATTTTTCGCAATTTCCAGGTAAAGGGGAAGGGTGAAATCCCTTCCGGTAGATAATTCGTTTCCTGTAAAACCCAAAATGGGTATCGGATCCTCACGGGACTTGTAAGGAATATTCAATTCCTTGATTAAATTTTCGTGTATAACAAAGATATTGGATCCAGAGTCTAATAAAACTCTTATGCGATATCGTTTCCCATACACATAGATATGTGCAGTTCCTTAAGGACATTGGTAGCGTTTTGGTTCTTCGTGTATGAGCTTCTGTCGCTTAAGCGACGTTGTTATCTCTGTTCGTCCTCGCTTATAAGACATTATGGTTGTATAGCTTGAGTGTTCGTGACAACGCCAGCATTGTTTCGACCATAGAGGTCTCCTCAGACGAACTAAACAAATAGTTAATTATTAAGATTCTGGGCAGCCCACTACGAGTGGTCTTTACCCCCTGACGAGGGGCTCCCAAAAAATTAAAACCCCCGTCAATAGGGGAGAGACCAGTAAAATACCATAAAAAATGCAATAAAAAATTATACTTCTCTACCTTTCCTGTAGGATAATATCCTAAAGGAGTAATAATTTTCGAAAATAACTTATATTTTCGAAAAGAGCAGAAAATTCCGAAAGTAGTAACCGTTTCCGAATTTGGAATATCTTCTCCCAATGTGGTATTATTTGGTGTTAGGTTGACGTAGTTGTTGACACGTACACAATACCTCCCTGTGAGGCGGGCCCATATCATGAGGTTTCCAAGAAGACTTTACAGCTGTTCAGATATGGTCTAGTGGTAAAATGAGCCTGGCCCATTCATTTTGTCCGCAGGGTCCTGCGTTCAATCCACCCTTCTGGCGCATTAAACAACGGTAATTTGTATTGGAGGCATCTAGGGCTAGAGTGTACCGTGGGGTCACCCCTGCTACTGCCCAGCACTTCCCGAGTGTCTAAAAACGGGAAGCACATCCAAGTGCCTAAAAAGGAGATCCTTCTTCCGAAGAAGCAAAAAGCAGGAACCTACAATTGAAGCAATCTGAGGGAAAAAATAACCGAGAACTCCCTGACGGGGGAGGTCTCATCCTCCGGTCCCCTGAATCCAATCAGTTGAAGCATGCTACGGAACCTCATCGAGGTTCCAGGGAACGACGGTTCTCAATATGCAAACATGGACTTGCATGCCAATTTTTTTGAAGAATTTTTGAATTCTTTTTATCGTCGGTAACCTTATTGTCGTGATCTTCAGCACCCTAAACTAGAGGGTTCCCAGTTTCGTTTCCGGTCGCTATTGCTAGTGCCCCGAATACCCAATCGCCATCGCCGTTGGTGCCTTTAGGACATTTTTGTGTCTGATAATTCCCATAACCGAGGTGCTGGTTCACTCTGAATCTGGTTCACCCTTGGCTGTGATGTTCTTACAGAGAGAGCAGCTGTCTGTGGTTTCCGGGACAATTTCAGTAGGTCCTTGGTTGGTTGCTTAGCGAAAGCACTTGCTACCACTATGTCCTTTCGACATTTTCGCCAAGTGTGGTTGTTGAGGCCGCAGCGAGTGCAAGCCTTTTCTTCCTTTCGCTTATCCACAACACCTTGGGAGATTCTATCATGAGCATTCTTCCAGTCCATATGCTCATCCTTATTTTTGAATCCTCCTTTCTTTTCTGATGGTTTTCCTTTAGCTGACTTCCATCGGGTAGGATTGTTTTTTTGTTTCTGGTCGGTGTATCCGTGTTTGGTGTTGAACCCTTTTGCTGTATCATCTCGTTTTCGCTTTGATGCTCTACTGTTTGAGGGCTCACCCTTGGATAGTTTCCGCCGTTCCAGAAATTCCTCATCTTGTCTGCCAACTTCCCGTATGGTTTCTATCTATTCCTCATCCGAGGGAAACTTTAGATGAGATAACCGGCGAAGAATTTATTCAGGAAGTTTGCTTTCTACCCGAACCCTCCAACTAATTCCTGTGAGACCGGCCTTGATGTTGAGATTTTCGAGAAGTAGAAGATAGGTGTCAATTTTCCCCTTATAGACTACCTTAGGCATTTCTTCTAGGGCTCGTCGTTCCTCCTCGATGCCGATATATCGCTTGGTAATTTCTTGTCGAAAGCGTTCCCATGTGGAATAGTCTGGGTCTGTAACCTACTCCCAAGTATCTCGAGAATCCCAGAGGGTCTCTGAAGATACTATTAGGATAGGGGGAGAAGCGTCGATGGATAGGTCTTCAATAGACAAGGTAAAAGGTATGGAACTGATAGAGTGACCGTTCAACTTGTAGTATTAAAGATGATAGTCCTGTGAGGCTTGAGAGTCCGAATCCTTAAGGGATTGTAGGCTCTTTAATTACAAAAGATTGTAGCTAGGAAAACTAAACAAAAGCGCAAACATCCT
>QFET01014860.1:0-34514 GCA_003316355.1 Tuber calosporum
GACTGAATCATATATCGTTGCCGGTTGCGCGATATAGATAGTCGAACCTTAACATTGAGCGACTATTTATGGGCAGAAGAAAGAGCTATTTTCTGAGTCATTATGCAAGGAGAATGGAAAGATGAGATAAGGTGTATGAGTAAAAAAGAGGAGGAAGGGAATATCTAATACATTAGTGAATGCAGTAGGTATACTTGCATTAGTAAAGGCAGAAGGTAATGAAAGAAAATTTAGATTTCTGGGTAGGCATCTATGATAGCGAGAGGAACTCTGCTAATAGGGGACAGGACTGGAAAGAGAAAAGCTAGAGTTGGAGAAGGATAAGATAAGCGCAAAGCAGAGTCGAACTTATCTAATGCTATTTCAATTTTGGGCATCTAAAAGAGGAAAAATGATAGATAATAAGTAGTCAGTTGTATCGAGGTGATAAGGAGTAGGATATATGTCAATTTGATTTGTGAAAATTGTTATAACAGAATTTCACAAAAGTTATTTCTATTGTATCAACTATGAATATTTAAGTAGTATTTGTATTGTAAGTTATACATATTATATTTACATTTTTATTGAATACCTCAAATGATAGTTAAATATGAACTCAATTTGAGGTATTCAATCTTGTAGTATAAGATACTGTATTATAACTACTTCTATTCTAATTAGGTGAATAATGTAACCTACTCGCAAGTATCTCGAGAATCCCAAAGGGACTCTGAAGATACTATTACGATAGGGGGAGAAGTGTCGATGGATAGGTCTTCAATAGACAAGGTAAAAGGTATGGAACTGATAGAGTGATCGTTCAACTTGTAGTATTAAAGATGATAGTCCTGTGAGGCTTGTGAGTCCAAATCCTTAAGGGATTGCAGGCTCTGTAAAATAAAAAAAGATTGTATCTACGAAAACTAAACAAAAGTGCAAACATCCTGTCCAACAACATGTTAACAGAGGCAGCATAACAAGATAACAATATTCTGAAAACAGAGGGTTAAAAGCGACAGGATGGAGCTAACAAAACAAGTAATGGAATCAAAACAGGAAGGAACAAGAGATCGCTACTACTATACAAATCCAGTAGGTATAGCAGGAGGATAGCAATACCCAAATGGGTTGAAGCAAGGAGGGGTAATCATAAGCGAAACAAGGAAAGAATGACTAGTTAGGGAGCTAATACTGAGTAGGAAGGGACCACCAAATAGTAGCACTTATCAGGTATAAACCCAAATAAGTAATAACCAACATCAAGTTAGTTGTAATAGTAGAAACATAGTAGGATTCCGTTACAACAACCTCAGGCTGCCCAGTTACTGGCAACCTAGGACTCTTGTTAGGAGTTCACTCCAACTTACTATAACTTTATTGCTTTCTCTCTCTCTAAATTTATCTTTAAAACTATCATAGATTCCTTTAAAACTCAATATAATAATATAGATTTATATTATACATATAGTTTAGTATTACAAATATGAGAAAATTGTACACATTATATAATATAAGAGTATATAGAACTGAGAGGTTACTATATGACTCTAACCCATACTGGCAAGAAGTAGTCTCTATAGCAGAGCTGCTTACCCTTGGTAAAAGATCTAGACTCTTATCTAAGAGCACTAGCTTCTTGATAATCCAGATCCAAATCCACCTGAGCGCATATATGCAAAAAAGACAGCTATTTAGACCAATCAACTGGTATTTTGTAGGATGTTTGCAAATAGGCTACATCAACTAGAACCTAGTTCATGTAGTAAATGAATCGAAGGTGATCTACTAGTAGAGTGGTTGATGCCCTCAGAATAATAGATAGTTCAATGGATCATTTGGCCATGCGGGGTACATATCTCTAAAGTCAAACTCACCTAACACATTTGATCAAACTTTGGGAGTTGACAGAAGTACTTCAAATATGCTATATAGACAATATAAGTACCAAGGAAAGTGTATAAATAGCTAGTCATCCTGTGAAGTTAAGGGATCATCAACCAACGGAGAAGATACCTTAACAATATATTAAGTTAACAAGTTTATAAGCTTTCAAGAAACTATATCTTTTATCTGCTTTTGCAACTAATCTTTCCTGACAGTTCTCTGCCCATCTCAATAAGAGCATAGCCTTGGCAAATTACCAGGATCAAAATGGCTACCCTGTAACATCTACTCTACTCTATATAGTATTTGCCTTTTTTAGAATAACTAATACTGACTCTTATTTTCCACAAGTTGATGTGTAATAGATGACAGGATACTTGTGAAAAAGGTTTCTAAGGAATTCCTTATCCCAACTGAGATATTCAAAGACAAAAATAGTTATTACCTCATACCTGTTATTGATATTCTGCAGGATATGGCAAAGGATATAGTAGATAGTGCACTATTTCTTACAATATCTCTTACAGGTGAAAAACACTCTCTGATTGTAATCTACTCCTATTTTTTGTTCAATTGTCCAAAAGCTAATTTTGGTGCCAAATAGGCTAATTATACACATTTACTTTTGATTGATATAGGTTATTTGGTCAGCTCTCAGCTAGGAGAGGCACTAGAGATTGAAGATGTAAACTTTTATAAAGTTATTGACCTCCTTTGCAATAAGGAATCTATAACTGAATCAGACACTCAGGATATTTATAGTCTTGAAATGGGTCATGTTGAGTTTCTTGACAGCATTATTGATAAATTCGATTCTGAGCAGGACTTTGCTTAACCTCCTCTCTCCCTGGTGTCTGAAATAAAAACACTGGAGTAATCTTGATTAACTAGTTGTGGTAGGCATTTGAATATCACTTCTAGTCAATGTAGAGCAAGTATTACAAAAACGATCAATGCAATTGGGAGCAGGGCTTAATGTGCAAGCCATCCAGATTGGAAACTACACACTGTAACATAGTCACATCAGTCTTGATCACTTTTGTCAAATTTTTCACAGCTCAATAGAGGGACACTAATCGCTCTCCAAGAATATATTTACCAATATTCCTATGTCCAAGTGGGTATTATTTGATACAAAACTGAAGGAAATCACAGTCAACGCATTAATCGAGAATTCCGTAGCCAAAATTACTACTAGTCTATTTCCACAGGCTAGGAAGTCAGGCGTTACTAGTGGGAAAGGGCGGTCCGCTGTTTTTGTATTCTAAATTGTATCAAGGACAGGATCTTAGAGCTTGTGAAACGCGAGAGGTTCAGAATTATAGATCTAGCTGATATCCTCTACTCCAATTTATGAAAAATACATGCTTGCCATCCCAGTATTTACTTTATAGGCTCTTAATGTGAATCAGGAAACTTGATTCATAAAGCACTCCATGAACATAAACCAGTAAACCAAAACAGCAAGTCTCTCCTCTAGGACTTTGAGTACAACCCGATGGTCACAGATTTTTTTTCACGGATGGTCAGGCCGAGCTGTGGGAAAGTGGCTTTTCAAATACCAGCACCCTCTCCCCCCCCCCCGAACTATTATACCTTGTATCACTTTACACTAGGTACCTTGCCATCTCACATTAATAAACTATGATGAATTCTAAATCCCTTTGTACGAAAGCCTGACCAGTTATCCTGGATCAGATGCTGTACCCGACAGATTCTTCAGATTTCATCATTGCAGGATAGCTTTTGTTTCGTTTTTTCTCCTTGATTAAATTCGTATATCCTTTTTTATGTACATCCCAACCCCCAAAACAAACACCTATCCAACACCAACCAACACCCTCGCCCATCCCGACCGACCACTTCGAGCACGGCACAGTGAGACCGGGAATAACCGAAAAACCTCCTCGCGGAAGACTTCTACAATTTCCCCCTCATGGGTGAGTATCATCCAACCCAACTAGCGATTGTAATGGCATTCGTAGATCACCGTTCACTTCTACAACACTTCCATCGGTCCTATGCAATTTTTCTCTCCGGGCAATTTTTATATATAACGTCATGGTAGGTACCGCAGTAATCTGGACCCTGTGTGCAATTCCAGGAAACCCTGGTCGGTCCCAGTCAATAGTTGACCATCTTCGTACCGCGCTCTTTGGGTAAATACTGTAGCTCTAGGGTTTTATCTCTCTTCCTCGGATAACCCACTCCGAAGGTGGATTCTTCATTGGGATTTTGGGCGCGGATGTTCTACTATTATTATTATTATTATTATTTTTATGTACCTCCGTTGGTATCAGCCTTGAGCTATAGGAGTAGGTAGGTGGGTGGGTAGGATGAGGTATTTTATTTGCCCGTCAAGGATTTAACCTTCGACCGGGTTTCCCTGCGCTCCCAGGTCGTGCTTTACATATTCGGGGGTATATATATTATACCGGTAGACAAAAAATCGGGTCCGCTTCTGAAAAGGTGTTGGGTGTATACGTACATTCTGTTTTGTCTACGAGTGATATCTGGTGAGTACGGTTGATGAAGAAAAAGTCTGATATCCTTTCACTTACGATACCTGGAACGGTCAGCTGCCAAAAGGGTATGATACCCCTTCCCTGAAAATAAGGTCAAAATGCCGTTTTGTCAGAGTCCGTGTTTTTGAGCTTTTGTATCCCAGCTTTCAAGTAGTAGTATGTATCTTTATATTGATTTTGATTTTGATTTTCTTTTGTGTATTATATATCCTGGCAGAAATTGGACTATTCACACTTCATACGAATTGTCAAGATTCCATCCCCAACTGATACATTCTTAATATCATACCTCTGAAATATAGCCTCCCCACCTAACCTTGCACCCACTATCCCCAACACAATTTGAATAAAATCGTTCTCGCCAGTATCCTCCCCCTCCTTATCGTTCCTAGACCATTATCCTATATCCTTGCTTTATCACCTCCTACTCTTTCTACATCATCTAATCATCAGAATGTTATAATTCATTTACAAGAAACTCTCTCGCCCAAACCACTTGAACCCCAAGTCAAAGTACAAGAACAAATCATCCCATCCAATCCCCTCCCTGCACAAAAACTAGCCATTCCCAAGCCGACAATCCTCAACACTACACTATGACAACACCTCAAACCGTTCCATAAACTAGGAAATGACAATCTATTCCCACCCCCACATACACAAGTCTTTAGGATAAAACCACTCCTCATCGCCCACGATTCCATGGACCAATATAAAATTGACCTCAATTTTGATATGGGGCCTCATGCAAAAAGGTTCATGGCAACCAATATAATACCAGATACTTGAACAACCTTTTCTCCATCATTCTATAATATTCATGGGTTCTGTGAGGTTCTTCGTGTTTTCTATGGGACGGGTTTGTTGATGCATGGACGAGTATTCACTTATTCTTGTGAATGTTGGGACAAGGAGAGGGGGTGGTGGAGATGAGCAATTTTGGTAGTGAAAAGGGCGTCGGACGGAAAGATTTGTCCTGGTGCTGTAGTATACTATACAAAACTGAATCCATCCCCCCACCCCACCGCCTTTTTTTTATTTTATTTTATATCCTTTCTCCTTTATCCCGTCAAGTCAAGTCCTCGAACACCTACATATCCCGCCACCAAGAGGAAACCAGCCATTCGTCAAGAATAAAGTAAAGATTTCAGCTCCAGTTTCATTTCCCACCAACATGTTTTTTGACCTTCTACTATAATAATACCACGCTCTCCCCCACGCCCGGGAAACCCGGCAGTGCGCTGACATGGTTCAATTCTAATGATTCAAGCAACGAGGGAACGGTTCTCCCGGCGCTGGATTCGATATCCTCATAGTCGATTCGTTAACTATTCGCTGTTGCGTGTGGGGTGGCTGATTGGGGGGCTTGCAAGGTTGGTCTGCGATATGTCGCTTTGCAAGTTATATTCTGTAAAAGCTGTTGGTGGATTGGTGGTAAGATTGTGGGATGACTGGATCTTTATTGACTTTGTTGGGTTTAGAATGCTCAACAGCCGTCCTTTCCTCCCTTGGCAGATGCTCACTGATATCTCCCGGTTTGCCTTCCAATATATAATACATCATGAGTTTCCTCTTTTTTTTTTTCTCTTTCCATCCTCCCTCCCTGTAGACCCCCGGACCAACTTAACCTACTCACCCAATACGTCCGTCGTTAGGCATTAATCTCAAATGTCGCACTAGTTATGGAACAATTATTTATGGTTAACCAGCCAAATATATCCTGGTCTGTTCCGGTTAATAATTCCATGCCTTGTACTGTACATAACCGGGAATACGTTTTCGTACAAGGCAGGGATTATTTCGCAGGTTAACCTAAATTAACTACTGTATGTAAAAACACATTCCCGGGTATGATACTTGTGCGGCAGGCGGAAGGAAAGGATTTCCCCATAACTAGAAGCACTTGGGTTCCGTGTACCCATGCCGCACATCGATAGCCTCAGAGTCAGGAGAATGAAGGTCAAACACACACATACAGGAACAAAAACTAGTAAGGAGAAATTACCACTACACTCTATTCAAAAACAATACTTTTCTCCATTTCCATTTTTCCCCCCAAGCCGAATGGGATCGAACTATGTATTTATTCCCCATCCATTTATCCACCAGGCCCCCTACTCAGCCACTGCAACCAAGGTTAATCGCACAACCAACCAACACCAAACCTACATACATAAACGAACATGTCAATAACAAAAAGAAAAAGCAAAGAAAAAAAAAGAAAAAAATATCAGAAAGCCAACGAAACAAAGGCAAAAACAAAAGAACCCTGCAGAAATCTAACAAGGGACAAACCGAAACAAACTAACTTAACTACAAAGCCAACAAACCAAACTACAAACCCCTCCTAACCCTCGGTCTCCCATCACCGCCCCCACTGCTGCTATCCTCACGATCACTCCCCGTCAACCCGGGCATCGACAAACTATCCGGTATGCTAGGGTGCATGCCCGGATAATAACTTGCCCCAGGCGGGAAACTAGCCGTCGATCCAACGTTTCTACCCAAAATGTCGGATCTCCGGTATGGTGAAGTGGTAGATGCTGGTTCCAAGTATGATGACGAGGGGGATATGTTTGCTTTATAAGAGGAGGTGGAAGAGTATAATGGGACTGTAACACGCGCGTGGCCGGAGTGGGCAGTAGCTAAGGAAGAGTGAGAGGGGTGGATGTCGTGGACGTAGCGAGGGGGAGCACGGTGCTCGATTTCTGATGATGCCATCATTCGAGAATCCCGGGTTTGACGGCTATATGGTCGATCCGGCCGCGATGAAGAGTGCGAGATTTTGGGGGAGGAGTTGGCGGAGGATGAGTAGCCCGGCGGGGCAAAATTGCTCTCCCCTAAGAAGCCCGATTCTCCCGCAGTGCCAACGCCCAATCCGTACGCTCGTGCTCCGCTTCCGCTTCGGTTCCGTGTTCCGCTGCCGCTACGAGTCCTGCTCACGCTGGGGCTTCGGTGAGTTCGCTCGCTACGGGCAGGACTTGGTTTTCGCTTGTCCAATTGTCGTTGCCTTTCCATTTCCATCTCCCGCTGTCTCTCTCGCTCCCGTTCCCGCTCCATCACTCGCTTCTCAATCTCCCGCTCCATCGCCTGGTGCCTGGTCCATGCCTGCCACTCCCGTTCTTCCATTTCTACCGACCCATCCCGCCTCGATTCCGCTCTCCTATAGGCCTCCTGGGCCCGTTGCACTAATACTTCATGAGTAACTATCTCCTCCTCCTCCTCCTCCTCCTCCTCCGGCTCCGTATCAAAATTATTTCTATCTATCTCGTGCTTTCCCATATAACTATCAAACACCCCTTCCGCCCCACTAGCAATAAGCCCAGTATCGATTAAACTCGGTTCGAATCTCTTGCGTATTAAGTCAGTCTTCGTCCCCACCAACTTCGATGGTCCATATCTTTTAGTCACTGGAGGTCGCGGAGAGACCATCTCTAGACCGCCTCCTCGGAAAAAGCATTCTCGATCGGTTTGTCCATAAAGCTGGCGTGGGCGAGAATGCAAGTTCCGCTAGCTCCGATGAGCCAGAGAACCGTGGATATGGGAGAAGAAAAGATACCAAGGGGGACAGAGACAACCAGAAGAGCAGTGTAGAGTTGGGAAGTGGTAGCATGGATCGGACCTAAGGAAAACAGCAAATGTTAGTGCGGTAAATTACGGTACTTTTTCAGCTGCCGAAAGAGCGGGGATTCTTGTTACAGCTATGACCTAGTGCCAAGACATTGCTAAAAACAGAGAAAAACAAAAACTTGGGGCTGAACGAGATATCATAAACAAAAACAAGTGGAAAAAAAAAAAGATGAGGATGCGTACCGATATCCAAATCTCTTCCACCGAGTCGACCAATCCCCCACATACCCCCTGCAACGAGGATAATCACAAAGAGCAGCAACAGGTTTGTCAACAACGAGTAAATGCTGAGCATAACAAAGACAACAGCATAGTTGCTAGAAAAGTAGCCTAAATTGTAGCTCGCACGGCTCTGAACCTCGCCAAAGTTGTCAGGTTTGGAGAGACGTTTGAAATCGAAGAATTCACCGAAGGGGCGTAGGTTGGAGAACCGACTAGCGAGGGGCATGCGGTTGCCCTCCTAGAAACCCCAATCGTTAGCCAATTATGGGTCTTTTTTTTTCTTCTTCTTCTTCTTCTTCTTCTTCTTCCAGCCCCATGAGAGCTCACGAAGAACTCACGGTGAAACGGCCTAGGTTGAACCTATCCGTGATGGCAGATATAGGAATGGAAATCCTAGACATGATGATAATTTTCGGTCTCCTCAGAGAACCTTCGACGATCGCTTTGGGGGGGGGCGGCTGGAAGGCCACGCTCGAACGAGTGAAAGAAAAGGGAGAAGCAGAGGCAGAAGGGGGAGGGTTAATAAAGAGCCTCTCTCTAGCCCCCAGGCAATCAAGATTTCGCTGGACTCTGGCTAATCGTCTGGATTGGACGGCTGAATCGGGGAATTTGAAAAAAAAAATGTGTGTGGGAGGGGTGATGGATGTGAGAGATGGATTGAGCTGTATGTAGAGATACGTGTTCGAAGTAAGCGCAGGAGTTGGCAGTGGAGGATTTCCGAGAAGTTTTGCCTGCAGGTGTTGGACCAATTGCGGGTGTTGGAAGTGGTGAGGAAAAGGGGGATGAGAGGAAGAAGGGAAGCAGGGAAGAACAGCTCCCGGTGTCTCTTATGAGGCACGGACACAGCCACAGGTGATATTGGTAGGGCTCTCGTTGAAAAAAAAAAAGGTATGATAATAATATTATGATAGAAACGATTCTTTCCTGCACAAGCGTCGACAAGGGATGCCCGTTCCAGCACAGCTCGGGTGTGATTGCGGTAATTATATAAAAATTTCGTGCTTCAATGATATCCCGTCATTCACAGTGTTTCAAGCCCCACAAGTATCCCCAGGGCACAGAATTACACCGAGTCCGAACAAATCAACACTCGAGGAAGAAAACGAGTCATGATAATTACCTGTACTCGTACGTGTCGGGACGAACTCTTCAACCGAGTTGCCACCACCACTCAGCCACTGCGTAATTCGCGTCGAGAACGTAATCTTGGTACCGGGATAAAAATGGACACTTTTGTCAATCCAAGTTCGGCTATTTAAGCAGACAACCGCCTTCATCTTCAGGTTAGATTGGTTATATATCATGAGCAAAGATCTGCAAAATAAATACCTCGCTGGGCGTTTTGCGCCAAGATATTACTAGATACAGTTAGCTTGGCCCGGGTTAATTTGGCAGGTCTCGTACTGAAATAACGAAACTTCGAACCGCCCCAGTATCACGGCAAGTGGAAATTCACCCAAATCCTTCCGCAATTCTCTGCTCGAGTAGATAACCATAAAGTAAACACCCTTACAGAAACTCTTGAGCTCAGGGATTGCGGTTATTGGGCTACGGGTAGGGTAATTTGAACTTGACCACATTTGGGGGCTGATTCGCATCGTCCGGTACCCCACGGCTATGATACAATGACAAAACCCTGAGCTTTTTTTTCTCTTCATCAAAAATATAATTCGGCAGGCACAGTCATAACCAACCCTTCATGCCCAAGAGCGGCACTCATACCGGCATCATACTCGAGAAGAATCTCCCGCAACAAAACCCATCACTACTTGTACCACCACCACCACCACCACCATCATCATCATAACCATCATCATGCTCATCATCCCCATCTCACTCCCACTGAAGGTTCCCCAACCTGAACGCAATCCAGAGCCCCTCTTCACCTTCAAAACCCCACATCCACCTTACCCGCCGTGCTCTCACTCAAATCCTTATAGGTCGTAGGCCTGCTCAAGTACCAGTACTTTTTCACGAATCCTCGATTCACTGGTCGTGCAAAATTTGGAGCAGGCCGGGGTTCCAGAACCTTTTCACCTTCACCACGAGTAGGCTTAGGTTTGGAGATGCCACGTAGGACGCGCTTCCATGCAACCTTCCTCATCTCTGCATGGGCCACGAGTGATGCCGGTAGCGGTGATAATCAAGAGCGGGAAGGCCGGATGGTTATGCCAGAATGGAGGCCCCCCCCATCCCATGGCGAGAAGAAATTTTCGATCCCGACAATGTGCCGGCACCGTAACAGCAGTTATCAATGTCCATGTCCTCACGCAAGTGCCGTGAAGCTATCGATAATATCGATGGTAATTCCCATCCCTGGAGTTTCCAATTAACCCAGATGTTACGTACAATGGGATATTATGGTGCAAGTATATAATATGATACCCTCAACCCATCGGTCTCGATTCTCACCGTCTCGATAGTAATTCACCCTAAACCTCGTTAGGACTTGGGGTACTCGGATAGGAAATGTTGACGACAAAGCCAAAGATGCCACATAACGGCACTTGTCACCTAGGGATCGGCTCGTCACATTTCTGTCCAACGCCCTTTGCTGCCTAGTGGGTTACAGGTGAAGGCTCAATGGGAAGGAGGAAACAGCCTCTCTTTTTTTCTTTTTATGCAAAGTATCATATATGCAGCGCTGGCACTACCTTGATAGGTCACGTGAGTAGCGTTGCTCCAAGTGGAGGTCCGAAGCTCTCGATGCACCAATAACCTACTCAGCACAAGGGGATGTTTTCGCATAGGACAGGGATAGTTTCGCGGGTTACCGTAACCTAAACCAACCGTTCGCTACTTTTCCACCTGGTACCGCACGCTGTACGAGTATTTTCCAACCACGGAATCGATCTCCAGGATGCCAATCAATGTGTACCCTCTTACAATAAAACAGGCACTGAAAAACTTCTCTCTTCGTGAACGGTGGGTGTACTAGTGCACTGTACAGGTTGTTGTGCGGGTGAGCTTCAGATCTCCCTGCTGCCCTGCTTCTACCAGCACAGCACAGCGGTGAGTAGAGTGAAGTGTTACTTTACCCACAGAAAGCCAGCGAACGGTTAACTTATGTTAACATGGCTTATCCCTGTCTGTTTGGGTTAATTGTTCCCTAAACCTTTACCTTTCTACGCCTACCGTATTGTGCTCGTACAAGGTCCGGAAAGAAGTTATAGAAAAGTTAGTTGAGGTTAACTGACCAAATATACCCTTGTCTGTTGAGGTCAATCGCTCTATACCTTGTAGGGTAGGGTAATGTGTCAGGGAACGGTTAATTAGGTTAACCTAAAAATATAAATCCCTGTGGTGTATATACAAGACTACAGTACTCGTACAAGTACTAGTACGGAGCGAAAACGTCCCCATGGGAATGACACTTGTACGGTACGAGTGCTGTAACAAAAGGACTGGGGCTCGATAGCCCCCGGGCAAAGCTACCCAATTCGCTGGCACTGTGCCAGTGCTAGTACTAGTACGATACATTCCCACATTCCCACTTTCGCCTCAACTCTACAAAACTGTGCCCAATCTTCCGGAAACAAGACCCAATTAATAGAAACTTTCGGCCCCTGCCGTCAGGGACGAGTGAGAGAGTGCCAAGACTCAAGAACGGTGCCGGCGCTTTGAAACACAGAACGACTCCCTTTTCCGTTTTTTCTTTGACCCTTTTCTTTCCCTCTCTCTCTCTCCCAGCAACACAGCAACCTGGCAAGCAGCGGGAAACCGATATTCGATCAATCATGAGGTCCCCATTCCTCATCCTCACGCTCGTAGCGAGCCTCGCGACTTCTGCGTTTGCATGGTCCAAAGAGGGTATGTCACCACCGGTGTCACGATGGGGAAAAACTTGCGAATGGTGAATAGATGTTGACACATATACCAGACCACGAAATCTTCCGCCTCCACGATGAGGTTCAGCTTCACGAGGGGAAAGATACCACCTTCTATGGTAATGCTCCTCTCTCCTCCTCCTCCTCGCTTCCCCTGCTTCACCCCCAAACTAACTCATCCCTCACTCTAATAGACTTCATCGGCCTACAGAATGGCCCCTCAGCTACCCAATCCGATATAACAAAAGCCTACAAAAAGAGATCCATCCGCATGCACCCGGACAAACACAAGCCCAAGCCCCCGCCAGGTGTAACCTACACCCAGGCACAACTCTCCGAGCTGCACAAGCAAGCCTCTGAACGCTTCGCTCGTTTCCGTCTCGTGGTTGGCGTTCTGACCGGCCCGGGGCGCGAGCGCTACGACCACTTCCTCAAGAACGGGTTTCCGAGATGGCGCGGGACCGGGTATTACTATTCGCGGTTCAGACCCGGCCTGGGGAGTGTGCTCGCAGGATTGTTCTTGTTTTCCGGGGCCACGCATTACGGCATTCTCTGGTTGAATTCGAAGCGCCAGAAGGAGTTCATGCGCGAGTATATTAAGAACGCGAGAACCGCTGCATGGGGCAAAGGCGGGATTCCCGGGTTGAATGATGTCCTTGAAGCCGCCACCCCCAGTAGTATCGGTGGAGAAGCTACTGGCTCGGATCAAAGGTTGAACAGAGCGGAGAGGCGCGCGGGCAAAGGAAAGGCTGTCAAGGAATCTTCCAGGTCCGGGTCTGCAACCCCGTCTACCCAACATACCACCAAACGCCGGATCCAAGCCGATAATGGAAAAGTCCTCATGGTGGACAGCGCTGGATCCGTCTACCTCATCGAGCAGGATGAGAACGGGAAGGATGTTCACCTCATGCTCGACCTCGACGAGATTGAAGGCCCAAAGATCAAAAACACCCTGCTGGTTACATTGCCCTTGTGGATATTTGGCAAGACCATCGGAAGGTTCATTCCCAGCTGTAATGCTGCTACTAATGGGGATGGAGCGCACGACAGCGAGGAGGATGTAGATGAGGACGAGGAAGTCGTCACCAGCTCTGCCGGCGAAGAGGTGGTCATCAAGAAAATGGCCAAGAAGAAGAAGGGCACTGCGAAAAAGGTGGAGAAGAGCGATGGCTTGCCCAGGAGGAAAGCTGCAGCGAAGAAGCCTGCAAAGAAGTAGTTTTTTTTCTTTTCACTTTGATGAGGGGTTTAATTTGTTTGGCTTTCTTTCTTCCTCCTTTTCCTTTTTTTTTTTTTTTTTTCCTATCTAAAAATAAAATGGGTGCTTTGTATCTGTTAGAATGGCCACCGTTCTCGTCTCGCGCCGCGATGGGAGCGATGAGAGCTGTGTGCTGGGTGGGTGTGGAACCGTCTGGATGATATCACGGTGCCTGTCGGGAGCATGCATATGTTTTACCATATCACACATAATTCACGACTCGGCGTTACTTGGAGTGATAACGAATGTCCATGATCAACAACCGATAACATGGAACCCACCGCAGCACCAACCAACCAACCAACTAACCAACTTGTGTAAAGCTCCACCCTCCATAACAAACAAACCAGTCCAACAGAAAGAAAGAAAGAAAGAAAGAAAGAAAAGACACACCTCACAAACAATCACTCCCCATCCCATTTCCACAAAATACCACACCACACGACATCAAATAATACTACGATACCGTACTTCACAATACCAAGCCACAAATCAAAAGAACAAGAACGATATAACCAAAAAATTGTGTGCAGGATAAAGTCAAGCTTTACCCGGGATAATGAGTAGTTACAATAATATCATATTAAATTAAATCTAGTCCATCCATTCATAAAGTGAACAACCCCAAAACCCAAAAGTCGGAATAAGAATATGACGTGAAAGGTACCAACTAACTATAATTTACAGGATATACTGGTATTGTGGTAAAAGATTATGGGGGATTGTGCTGGTACTGGTATCGTACGGTGTGATGGGTTATGGGAGTGTCATGTCTGGGTGGGTACGGTACGGTACGTAAGGTACATGGTTGGGGGTGATTGGTTCTTTCTTGCTATTTGAGCCTGTGTATATATATATGGTCTCGAATGGGGTGGATTCGAGGTTTTGTCTTGCAAGAGGAGGACATCCCCCACCCACGCTCACGTCCGTGTGTATCGGATAGGTGAATGGGGTTTTAGTGGATCTGGTCGGGTTGACTGTGTGGGCTGCTGTTGAAGTTGGTGTGGGGAAGTGGATACTGTGGATACGTTTGGCGTTTGATGGTCTGCCATACTTATCGGCCCTCACCTCCCTTTGTCCCGACATCCCTGGCAACATGTGGTAACTCTAAAGGAGGCCGTAACGTGTGGGCACGGAGCACTTTACTGATTATAGTTGCTAATTTGACATGTGGCAGAATTCACAGGTGTCTGTCCTCTCCATCAGTATGTTTCATGAGGGGGTACAATACAGTATCCAAGTGTCTGAGGGATTATTGACCTTGAATGGCCTAGCTGGTGGATTGGCTTATCCTGTGCTGCCTGTAGCCGGTGAGTGAGATGGAAGCAAGCGTACGGTAGTCGCCCCCATATTCCACTCACAACCTCTCACTCGCTCTTCACACCAACCCATCAGGTATTGCCCAAACTCCCCCCAGCACACACAATTTATAAAGAAAGAAATATTCATCCTAGTTCAATTTTCCTCTATAAAAGCCTAATCCCTCTCCCTCCTCGCCAGTCTATATACCCCAAGGTGCTCCGGTATCCCAAGCAATAAATACTTCACACATTAAAAAGGGCGAAAGAGAAAAAGAAAAAAAGAAAAAGGAAAGAAAGTTGTTTTTGAAAAAAAGGGAAAACCCCCGACAAGAGCGGCCAACCCCCCACCACTTGCGCTACTAACATTGGCCCCCTCTATACAGGAAAACAAAGGAAAGAAAAGGAAAAAACGCCAATCACTCCAGGTCACCAGGGACACATGCAAAAGTAATATATAGGAAATAGAGAAAAAAAAAGAAAAATTCACAAATAGATAGATGGTAAGGAGGTAATAAGAAGAAATGAGTGTACAAACAGCTAAGTAAGTCGCAACATATCCATTGAAAAATAAAAATCAAGAAAAGAAAGGTCGCCAGCAACAGTAAAACCATTCACTAGTCCTCTGAAGGCTCCAAACTCGACCTCTTCGACATATCCTCCTCCTTACCGGCAGACCTGACAGCCGCCATGAACTCATCTTCCTTCCCGAGTTCCCATCTGCGCTTCACGTTCCAGCCGAGGAGGCAAACAACCTCCTCTGCGTCGCCATAGAGCCTAGATTCCAGGACGGCCATTACCGCTATCGCGGTGCGGACTAGAAATGCGTCGCCCTCGAAGGAGTAAATATCCCAGATGCGAGATGCAATGTCAGTGGGGCAGTGCAGGGTGAAGAGCGTTGAAAACATAGCTTCAAGATACATTGGTGGTGGGAGGTTGAGGATCACGTGGATGTGCTGGTATAATGAGGGGAGTTTGTATTTAAAGGCTTTGAGGAAGAGATCGTATACTCGGGACATCTGGTCTGAATTAGTAATGAAGGGATGGGTGCGGGAGGGATGGATTACCGCTCCCTCGTCTTGTGTGTAGAAAGCTAATGGTAGAGGGCGATTCAGAAGATTAACGAGCGTGGTGAAACTCTGTTCCGGGGAGAGGTTCAGAAGAAGTAACCCAGCGACAACCTATAGCGTAATCAGCCACCCGTCTGATTTTGACCGGGAAGATAACCTACGTGTGTGCCGAAAACGTATCCAACATCGCTTCGATACATGGAATAAGCCATAAGCACCTCCAACAGACTTTGATGGAGCGGGCCCTTCTCCTGGAACTGAATTGTCAACCACCATCCAAGAGCAATTTTCAAAAAAAAAAGAACCTCCAGAGAGAACCCCGCCCTCAAAAAAAACTCACCTGGAAAATCTTGAGCTCTGTAAAGGTCCTATTCACATCCCTTCTTATAGCGTTGAACAGTTCCCTTTCCTTGAACGAGTACATTGTTGGACTCCTCTTTAATCCATCTTCCGTATCCCGGGCCCGTTTCAGCGCCAGCCGGAACGTTTCCGGGCCTACAGTAAGATTATTCCCGAATGACAACTGCCAGACCTTTCCCCGACATCGGGGAGCGACGCCCTGCCACCAGAGCTCTCGGGTTTCGTTCTTGCGAATCGCGATACTCCAGTTTGGTATTATGTATTGGTCCCAGACCCTGTCGGTATCGTTCTTGATCCGATCTTTGTACTCTTGCTCTTGTCGCTCTTTTTCGGCACGTTTCCGATCTATGCTATCGTCAGATTATACATTCTAAACCCCATCAGTAAAATGGCCTACCCGCTTCCTGCGACAAGCGCATCATCTTTTTGTACTCTTTCAAGTGCCTTTTCTCCTCCTCCTTCGACTTGGGTGGTAGCCACGAAGGCCTAGTTCTGGATAGCACAGCTTCCTTCTCTTTACTGATCGGCAGTGGATCAATCATCCCGTTGGTCATCTGCAGCGGCGGGAGTGGGACAATCGTAGTCGTGGAAAAGCTCTTCTTGATAGGCATAGGCGGAGGCGATATGGATCCGGATAGAATTGAAGCACTACTCTTGCTCTTCTCCATGGACTTCTGTAGTCTTCTTGTAGTCTGCTCAATCTCTTTGTCCGCATGTCTCTCCAGCGCCTCACTCAACTCCTTCGCCTCATCCCCCAACTCCGACATCGCGTCGCTCCAACTCTTAGTCCGGAACTGGGTTCTGCCCCTCGCCTCATTACCCAATTCACCGGGCAGGGATGCCACGGAAGCCCCCCTTGTCGGTGGAAGTGTAGCTTCTTCCCCATTAACTGGTAGCGACTCCTTAGGCGATGTCCTCTCAGGCGAGGGCGTAGCTGACAATGCTCTCGCCGACCGTGGGGAAAGAGGAACATTATAAAAGATGGTATCCGGCGGAACGTCGTCATCAGAATCACATTCGTTCTCCAGCTCCTCCACCGTCTTCCTGTTCGAAGTCTGGTGCCAGGATAGCCTCCTGGGTTTTGTCATCGGAGAGGTCTGTCTCCTGTGCAACGCATCCGAAACCGCCGGCACGATGTTGAGGGAGAGCGGTGCGGTCGGAGGATCAGGGGAAAGTGACCTTGGCGGTAGATTCTTCGAGCCCTGGCTCCCGTTCGTCCCATTGGTCAAAGCCGATTTCCGTGATGGGGGGCCGAGATGGTTTTGCTCCAGAGGCGAGGGATGCACGTTCGCCTGCGACGAGGAGAGAAGAGGCCTCTTTATCTGCGTCAGGTCCCTCAGTTTCCCCAGAGCCGTGGTGGTGGTGGTGCCATTCCTGCCCACCAGTATGGACTGCCTCCCATTCAGGCCCCCCACATTCTTCGGTGGCTTTGGCATCGACATGACCATCGGCATGGACGAAATCTGAACAGTTTGATGGTCCTCATGGTCATCGCTCAACCCAATCTCCTCAAAGTGGCTCAGGTCATTGCAAATGCCTCCATCGTCGAGTTGGAAACTAGATGGTAACGAAGACGACTTTGACGAACCTGTTCCTCCGCCTTCGACAAGCTCCGGAGGTGAAACCCAGCCACCAACGCTCGCTGTCATCTGTCAAAGGTAGGAGAATTATTATTATTATTATTTTGCTATCAAGGAACCCCTTTTTATGTTGCTATCGAAGCCTTTTTCTCTCTTCACCTCTTTTATCGTTGGTGAGGGTGTTCAGGGGTACCGGTTCGGTTTGCTGGAGTGTAATGACGGCGACAAAGGTTCAAAAACGAACGCAAACAATGATGAAAAGCGAGTGACGTCGACTCCAAGACCCCAACTAAAAACAGGTAAAGCAAAGACCAAATTCGTCTCTCCAGGAACGAAAGTAATTGGATTTCTCTCTTTCCTTGTCCCTCCCGATTCAGGGCATAAAGTAACCCTATTCAGAGGTTTTCCCAAATGAAAAGCGAGGGTAAAAGATGGTCCAATAAAAGTTTGAATGAAAAAAGCTGTAGGGGGAGGGGAAGATCAATGCATAGGCATATGAGAGAAGCGAGTGAGTCTGTGGGAACGAAGAGAGAGTGCGGAAGACAGAGGATGGATGGAGGAATTGAGAAGGCTGCTGGCGGCAAAAAGCAATCCTTAAAGACCCTAACCCTTGCAATGTGCTGGTACTTGTACTAGTACTTGTACAGTCCTCTGCCCTTTCTTGTCCACAAGTATGATAGTAGAGGAGCGAGGGAAGAAGTGAGAGGGAAGGAATGAAGGAAGGAAGGAAGGAATGAAAGAATAAGGAGGAGATATTCGACACTCCGGGGCTGTCTATTCGGGACCGGTGCTTGCGCCGTACTTTAGACTAACGCTCCATCCAAATACCGTACCGTACCCTGTTTGAGCATATCGGCAATCGAGTCGAAGCTCAAACAACCCAAGCAAATAACTCAATGGGCAAAAAAGAAAAGAAAAAAGAAAAAAGGAGACCAGATCCGACAGCACTGGTACAGCACAGCACCCCAGTTCGATCATAGATTCAACAATCAACAACACCGTATCGTGACAAAAACTCTTTACGTCTTTGAGCAAAAAATACAGGCCAGAGTGGTAGTAATTCACTCTGCACTGTGAAAACATAGGAAATCAAGAAATATCTACAGTGTCCACCCGCCTTCCCAACTTCGCTACTGGACCAGTGGCTGAGCGTCAAATGAGATTTCCCAGATCCCTACGACCCACACCCCTTTTGATCGATTCGCCTCCGCGACACAGTTCATCTGACTTGCCCGATCCGATACCTTACCGTACCCTGCTCACTCAACAGTTAATTTAATTTCTAAATTCTTTTTTTTTATGATAATAATATTATATCATACCTCTTCTACCATTCTACGGTGCAACAGCGCAAACAGGATCAGAAAAAAAATCCAAAGGCAGATCAAGTAATCAAAAGAAACCCAACT
The DNA here is from genome assembly GCA_003316355.1 of Tuber calosporum. NCBI lineage: Eukaryota > Fungi > Ascomycota > Pezizomycetes > Pezizales > Tuberaceae > Tuber > Tuber calosporum. The sequence continues at coordinate 19,043 of QFET01014860.1, forward strand.
TGCTCGGTGGGAGAAAAGAAGGGAGGAAGAAAGGAAAGGCTTCCTTCAAAACCACAGGGCGTTAATTTATCCCCTCCAAAACAACCTATACAAAGGTGTTATGATGTATGATACAAGACATAATATTTCCTATCCCTCCCGAGCGCTTCTATAATTTACTCGAGTGCAGCATCATACAGCGCTCCGGACTCCACAGCACAACACTACACGGCCAAACATTGCACTCCCCCCTCACCAAACATCCAAAGCCAAAACATTGATACCGCAAGCAAATTAAATTTACTATGTATGCTTTGTGCATTTCAAAACATGCACCAGGCTGAGGGAAAAGTGTTACATGTGGCTGTGTAAAATAACCTGCCAAGATCCAATCATCAAGATAATAAGTGCAAAAATTAGGTTTAGTGGTCAGAGGTTTTGATACGAATTTCCATTTTATCATAATATCATATCATATATTATTCCGACACTGGTGTATCATATCAGTGACCCATTTGTGACTTTAATATTTATGCTTAACCATTGCCTGGAACTCTGGGGTATCATAAAGAATAAAAGAAAACAAGAAGTTGGTGCCAATTGCTCCAGAAAAATCATTTCCGAAGTTTACAAATTGATTATAATTATTATTGTTGTAATTATTGTTGTTTTGTATCATAATATTTAAAGTTTTTAGGGTAACTGGATGAATTTCAATATTCAAAATTTTGGGTTTTGATGAATGGTAGAAAATAGGGTTCTTCAAGTAGAAAACCTACTGCCCAACTAACCTGTTTTGGGTTATGATACAAGTATCATACTAGGTATTTCAAGGCGTGGCTAACGTAACACATTTCTCACTTTCCCACCAAAAATGAATACTATTCTGCAACTCCAGGAACTGCTAATTGAAAAAAACAAAAAACCCAGGCGGTATTCTACATCATCTTACCTTTATTACCTGAGTTTCTTATATTTTTTATTATTAATTATGTTCTTAGTCATTGCCACAACCGAATTTGAAAATGTTGGAATTCTAGGGCATGTTTTGAAGTGCACGAACCATACTACAAAACATAACCCAACATACGGCACCATACTCGAGTACAAATACTTCCCGCCCTCGACCCCTTTCCAACAACCCAAGCCCGAAAGTGGAAAACTCCCTACACAAAGAGTGCTCGTGCAGTACGAGACTTTAGTACCGAAAAGACAGGAAAGGATCCACACCCAAACATGAAATTCGATTCGCCAAGCCTTGAACCTTCTTCCTCTCACCTTGGGCGGCGCCTTCGAGCCACCTCATCAACGCGCGATAACTCGTTTGCTTCCTGGCAAGGACTATCTTGAATGCTTCTGCTCCCAGCCTGAATGAAATGAAGTACCGTCGGTCGGTTTGGTTAGTTGATTGTACTACTACCAAAGGCTGCTATATTCGAAACGTGGAGAGAGTGGGAGGCAGGGGGGGATAAGCGAAAATACAAACCATTTTACTTGTGCCCGCGTCACGACGCCCTTCACCTTTGAATCTTGGCAGCTCTTCACCATCATAAAGGCGAATTCGAGGACGTCGTTTACTATCTTTATCAGCAAGCTTTGTGACGGACGACGGCTCGACGAAAGGGCTCTGACGGAGCGGTGGAATTTCATGGCGGCTTCGATAAAGTTGTGGTAGATATTCTTGAGCACTGTTTGGAGGTTGTTGAAGTCCGTGTCGAAGAATATGGCGTGCGCTTGGAACTTGAAGGCACTGCGAAAGCAAGTGATTTATTAGTCAATGGGTGCATGGTATAACGAGGGTTTAGATTGATCGGAATATGCGCGCCGAGAGGGGTAGTATACCTTACTGCCTTCTTGTGCAGGGACCTCCCAGCGTTCCGGGAATACTCCACAGTAAGGGTGTCATCCACGACTTTATATGGATATCAAATGCGGTTTAGCAAAACTGTTCAACTCTACTCAAGTGCCGACATATAGAAGCGGGAGGTCAGGACTACACTTACCATTTTCAATCTTCCGCTCCCGATCTCGTCTGATGTCCAAGGTCCTTGAATGTATCAGGTTTCCGCAATAGGGGAACTCCCTCGTGCCAGTGATCCGGTTGATCTTCCGTCCATTGACCCTAACCTCGAAATTGGCCAGCGACTTGTCAATGTTCACAGATGCGCCGTACTCTGGATGGCCCTGGTGCATTATCTGAAAGAACTGTTCCGCATGGCTGCGATCAATTGTGATGAACAAGAAATCGTCAATGAGCCGGAGCAGTACACCCGTAGGGGCCGACGCAAAAGGGAGCTTTTTACGCTCAAGATCCCCGTAAAAAAAGTTGCAGAGAATGGTAGAAAGAATGGAACCCTGTGGGATACCTGACCTTTGACGGAAGAATTTTTTTCCGATCTGGAAAAAAAAAAAAAAAAAAGTGGGCTTAGTATCAGCTAAGCGAGAACGCAGGAGCTGTTGGTATGTGAGGAGGGTATACCTTGATAATGTTAACCAGGATATGCTCTTCCAGTAATTCCATTAATTGGTCCCGTCCCTTATACGCTTGCACCACATCCTCAACCCAGATTGTTCCCCTTCTCCTGCGCAGGCCCTGATTACATTCTCCCTTTACCAGGTCGCCAAACCTTCCAAAACCATCGGCCGATTCGCCTCTCGCCACAAACTTCTTCGCAATCTTCCCGGCCGGCGCTGGCGCCTTCACCTCGGCGTATTTGTGGATGCGATATTCCTCTTCAGTTAGGAGCGCGTTTACCACCCTTAATAGCTCCTTCTGGGGGATGGTGTCGAAACAAGCTTGAATGTCGACTTTAGCGAAGTAGAGTTTCGGTGGTGTTTTATAAGTCGACAGGAGATGCTTCTGGAAAGCTCCCAGCTTGAGATACATCTCCCGAACGTTGAACAAGGAAGAACCAAGAGCGGTCGGCTTGCGGGTCTAGTGAAAGTGCGGATTAGCATTGTCCGAAAATAGTAGGTTGGCACTTCACTCGAACCATAAGGGCGCGCGCTTAGAGCGCCAAATATGGCCAACCAAGGCCAAAGAGACAAGCATACCTTCTCAAAAGATAAAACATTAAACACCGGCGCCATAACCGAATTGATACTCTGTGTAAGTATAGTCCTTCCCCGCTCAACTACCATACCCCGCTTCCTCAGGTTCATGATTGGCCTGATCCCAGTTTCCTTGGGCAATAACCTAACAGTCGAAAATCCTAACTTTCTGCTATCCAAAATTCGCTTCGCTTGATCGCTCTTTAGTTCCATAAACATTTCCGCTTTCAGCTTGTTGATAGTAGGCTCGGACAACTTCTTCCAGACGTCGTGCCGGAAGTAGAAAACACGGTTGCGGTGCACATTGGACTCTGTTACATAAAAATTCGAACGGAGGAGAGGTATTAGTAGCGAGTCGAAAAGGTAGTATACAAACTCCGAAAGTATCTGGGTGCGCTTGAGCGAATCCGGTTGCGAGAGCTTTCTATCTCTGGTGTTGGGTGGGCGAAGCCAGGTGAAGTCGGTCAGCTAAGGAATCCGTTAGTCAATACCACAACAAACTAGGGAGGGAGGGAAAAACTTGCTTTCATGCCCTGCATAACCTCGTGCAATGACAGGGTTTCGTATCTTCTTAGATTAACAAACCTATCCACGTTCCTCATAAAACACTTTCTATTCTCCCCACTTCCCCAGAATTCCGTGGGAACAATATTTAAAACCACGGCTCTTGCAAACGCAGAAACCTCGGCTATCGGGGATGCGAAATCTGTAAAGCTCTCTTTCGGCTTCGAGAGAGAATGATCTGATGAAGAGGTCGTTCCGTTAGAGGCCGAGGATGGGGAGGGGGGTTGAGGAACCAGCTTGCCCATATTACTGCCAATAGCTCTTTTGGCATGGGGTATGGGAAGCCGTGTATCGGGGAGACCCTTATCGCATAGCTTTGAAACCGGTATTATCAGGACGCCGCTCGAGTGAAGAGGAGACAAGGGGGAATAATAAGAATAATAAGAATAATAATACCCAAACAGGACAATAATGCTCAATCAGCGCATGATATGAACACCTTCTATGCAGCCTCATCATTCTCTGTGCCAGCTCGAAAGCTTTCCCCTTCAACCTCTTTGGGATAAACGAGCCCTTTCCACTTTGGAGTGCGATCTCATGCTCACGAAGAGTGTAATCTTTGAGTGGCTGTATGGTCTCTTTCCTGTCCACGGTTGACGTAAAGACATTATGGAGGTTGAATTGCCTTGGGAACATATATCTCAAGACCTGTATTGCGTGAGCTCTATCCGAAGGGTTGGGAAATCGGTTGAGAACATCTAGCACATATCACATCAAATTGATTCTCAGCAACGTCCTCCGTGGACACGGGCTCTGGATGAGGGGGGAAATAAAGACGCATCACCCACGTATATGACGTAAGCCAAAAACGACCTCCCCACGGGCGTTACAGGCAGATTTTGAGTAAAACATTCGCGACCTCACAAACATTATCTCCCCCAGCGTCCTCAAATCTCGGGGTTTACTAACCCCCACGTGACCAAGACTTTCCGTGGGGGCGGATTCGTTATTCAGGGCATTGGCATTTGTTATCTTAGCCCGCTTGGCATCGATGGCCGAATCAATTTCCTTCACGGAGCGTTTCAAGGATTGTCCGACGGAACGGGCCCTTACTGATCCTCCGGAATTGGGGGCAGGGCTATCCGGACCACCTTGCGGAATAGGCTTATTCAAAGAATCAGATATAGGAGGGCCTAGATAACAAAAAGTGAAAATCAAGTTAAAGGTTGATCAATATAAGGCGTGGTGCATTGAGCGTGGAGGTGCGGTTCACCACTACCGGAATTGGGTTCGCTTCGCCTGCTGCGTGACATGAACGAGGAAAAGGGGAATTGAGGGAGGAAAAAAGAAAGAAAGAAAAAAAAAAAAAAACCACCCCCCGGTAGACCCAAAGGGTCGGGTATCGGCCTGGCCAAAAGAAAATGTCGCGCAGGATAATCAAGACCACGGTGGAGTGCCGAAATTGGGTGAAAGATACTCGTACAGTGCGGTACAAGTACTGTACCGATACTGGTACTCGAGCACAATACGACAAAATAAAACATATTTTCATCTGCCGAAAGGGTGCGGCGGAAAGGCTGGCAAAGCCGGGTGGGGAAAGGACAAGATGGTGAATTGGATGCAGTAGATTCACTTACCAGCCAGTTGATAATAATTGCTTTTAGATACGTCATTACCCTCATCCAACTTTACAAAAATGCTTGTGTTGAGAAGCAGATCTAGCATGGGCGCCTCTCCTATTATCTTGAAGATGCCACCCCACAGCCTCGATTTGAGAGTTGTGACATGGGTGTTTGGATAGAAATTCACAACATCGATTCCCAGAGGCCCTGCACGAAATTTGTGAGTAGAATGAGTGTTATTGTTGATCCTGTAGCCTTGAGCGAGGATATTGTTAGGTTTCCCTGGGTAAACAGCTTCCAACGGTCTGGTGCTTGACCGATAAAAGAGTGTATGCAGAGCTAAATCGACAAGCTGCAGAAAGGACAGTTAGCCAGCTGGGGTGTGTGCAGATACGGGAAGGGGCCCGTTTAAATGAGGGATCGGGGGGTGGGGGGTTGCTTGTCGGTTACCTCACTCTGGGAACATGTCGAGGGACGGGATGCCCCGCTGAGTTGAGTAGCATCAGCAACATCCAATACCAGACCAACACTGACATTTTTTCTCAGTCCGACGAGAGTCGTGTTTAGATGTGCTAGCAGCTCGGCATCGGTGTTTTTATTTCTGCTAATTGCATCGAGCCTTTTCAGGCAAGCCAACTTGCGTGAACAGACCAGCACATGCCTCAGATATACATGAAGTGAGAGCAAACAGGGAAAGTACTGTGAAAGGACAGGATGGTGAAGAGATGTCGGAGCAGGAATTCGGCAAGGCTTCGTATCCGAGAGGGGTGAAGGTCCGTTTGTCACTGCTCTCCGTGCGGTTTTGCTGGGCCCAGGCAGTATCGATGGTGGTGAGGGTATTGTCAACGGTGGTGGCCGAGTGTAAGCACTTGCCGGCGGCAATGCAGAGGGCGAATGAGGATGAAGGCGCAATCGTTTTGGTCTATGCTTGTCACCCCCAGTCTCACAATTGGCAGTATGGGACCCATTGGATGGGAGTCTTGTCCGCTTTCTTTTTCCACCGCCCATCGGATTTCCGAGTGCACTCTCGAGATTCAAAGCAAAGGGAGACGGCGCTGTGGGAGAGGAGAGATGGATTTATTTCAAGGACATGGAACGGAGGGAGAGAGGGAGAGAGAGAGAAAGGGCAGATACGGCAGGTAGGAGTGGGTGGGATGAGGGGGAGGGATGATGGGACGTGTCTGAGATGAAGGAGCGACAATGGTGAAGGTTGGCGCGTTCGAGGGTTCGGGAGATTTGCTCGTATACCATATACCGGTACCTTAGGGGTATCAAGAGAAACGAGTTTGGACGCAACCGCCCCAGGTTTGAAACAGGTACCTTTCCACGTTCACAAGAAAGAAAGAAAATACCGTACGGTACTTGTATATTATACAGTGCATACTTGTACATACATACATACATACTGTACTCGAGTATTGTAGCTTCCCCCCTCTAGTTTTGGCGGTAATCAAGATTGTAACCCCCCTCCCTCTCCGATGCCAAGAAGGTTGTTCCCCTGGCCTGGGCTTGTGCGAAGAAGGAAAAATGAAGCAGCCAACCATGATACAAAGCACCAATGTCTGGAAGCTTCCCGGTCAACCCCTTGCTGTTGTGCTCCACCACCCACCACCGGCTCCTTCCAGTGGGGAACAGCGTGCAAAGCATGACAATACTGTAAATATTGCGGATTTTTTTTTTTGTGGCTGCCATAACCTATCATCAGTGCCCTTCAATCCACTGCATCCACCAGGTTCACCATACACACACCATCTACACACACATACTTGCCCACATACAGATACCCTACAGGCTACAAGTACTCGTACAGTACTATACATTGCTATTACGGTACTCCTACTCGTACAGTACATGTTGACCGTTCCACAAGGACAAGGCTTTCCGACAGCAATCAAACGGATGTGCCAGGAACTTGGACGCCGCCACCACGACCACCACTGCAGAAATTTGGACGGAGACCAGAAGGCAGGCAGGCAGCCAGCGAACAGGAAATTCGTTGATTTTTTTTTGACCCTTATTATATCCTTGCTTTGCAATTGTTTTTTTTTTTAAATTCTTCCTTTCCTGCCCCTCATTGCCTCCCCCCCTTGCCCCGATCCACCACAGCCAGCTAGCCAGCCAGCCAGATCCCACTCCCTCAATTCCCTGAGATTCCCCAGAAAGCCCTCTTTGCCGTGCGGACAGACAGACTCCATCTCCGGGGCTCAGCCGAATATTGCCATCGCGACTGCTATTGGACACGGGAAGTAGTTTGGTCTTTAGAAGCATTGCCAGGCATCGGCACCCTTTGCAGCACGAGAACCGTACGGTGCTAGGTTTGCAACACAATTCTATACTTATATACTGTGCTTGTTTTCTATTAGTTTTCTTCACCATCCATCATCTCTTTGCTACTCGAGTATACAGTGCATATCGTGCGTGCCCTTCTGCAGTGCTCGAGCACCCTACGAGTGTTGTACGTGCATAGGGCTCATTATAGCCTACCCGTCAAGGTGTGCTGAACTACGGTGGGGAGTGATAGAGTGTACTTAGGATACGGTAGCAAGTGTGTGAGTGTGTTGCTCTGCTCCTCTTGGTCCTCTACCGGTAGAGTTCACCCTTTTTTTTTTCCCCTTCCCTTCGCAGAATCTCTCCCGCTTCAACACTCGTTTCCATCTTCCCGCCGCCGCACCCACCTTTCCCCGTCAGGCGCCGACTTCTTGGAAATAGGAACGGTTATTGTTGGCATTCTCCGTCAAAAGGTTCGAATACAGTCCACTCTTAGCAGAGGTGCACTGCAGTACTGTAACGTATAACACCAAATGTTTAGACGCTCGCACCTTTCGGAGGTACTTACTCTCTGACTTACAAAAGAAAAAGAAAAAGAACAACAATAGGTGACCAGGAACGTTTATCGTCTCCCATCTTCAGATAACAACACCCCTCAAAAAGAAGGGGGGAAAAGGAAAAAAATAATATCCGCAGAGTAACGGGCACAGTGAAATTGCTATACGAGCACAGGTACGAGTACTCGAACGGCACAGTCCCCAGCAATAGGCAATAACATTGAAGCACGTTTGGTCACCTACCTGCCCTCCTCTCCCTCCTCTCCCTCCTCTCCCCACACGCACACACATACGCCCTACCCTGCTGCCCCTTTCCTTCATACCTCGCTCGCTACCTGACCGGAAACTCTGATCACACGAGCAGCTGTCTGGAAGCGAGAGGCTATCGCCGCAGAACGTGGGGCAGACATCTTCGTCTATCTCATCACCAATTCTAACGTCTGACTGACTGACTGACTGACTGACTGACTGACTGACTAGTCGATTGCACTTTGTACCGCCCTTAGAGCATCTTCGCCACCGACATACGTCCGTTCCAGGCACAACCATCGTGCTAGCATCGTACCTGCACTACCACATTCCCGGTACACACCCACTTCCCCTTCTACCACCACCACTTAACATTCACCCTCAGCCCTACCAACCAAATAAATAGCGGCTGCTAAAATCCACTTTACCGGTAGGAGCTAAACCCCAAAAACCTGCCATTGCATCTCCCGCAGGTACAGGGCTAACACTTGAAGAAAGGGGCTCCTTTTTTGACAGCTCTCTGCGCCTTCCTTCCTTCCTTCCTTCTTCTCTTCCTTTACATTCCCCCGAGTATCCCCCCACATGTCCAATAGCAATGCCTTCAAGTAGTCTCCCCCCCGCTCCAGCGCTCCAGCTTCCGGATCCTCAAATGCCAGAGCAATCGTCCCCCGCTTCGCCTTCACCCACAAAGGCGTCTCAGCCGAGAGCTATTTTGCCCAAATCTTCTTCGATAAATTCTAAAACCAATTACATCTCACCCTATCGACAAACACCTCCATCTGGAAGATCAGTCTCTTCACCGCTTGCCAAGTCCTCCACAATAGTATCACCATCATCGTCATCATCGTCACTGGCAGCGAATGCTCATTCTCCTAATTTCAAGGATATCGTGAATCGGTTCAATACAAAGCAGGATGAGAAAATCCCGAATCCCAGTAACCGCATTCCAGCTGTCGCTGCCGGACCCAACGCCGCTAGGACCAAAAAGCCACCGACGTGGAAGCCCGCAGGCGGTGGAAGTGGCCAAGCGGGTGGATCTGCACGCTCAAACAATCAATCTGCAACTGGAAGAAGTAGAGCTGGCGAGCGCTCTGGATCAGCCCAATCGAATTCTGTCACGGGTAAAGGGAAGGGTCCGGGTCGTGCTCGACGGCCCACCACTTCAATGAGCAATGGTGCTGAAGAGGCTACCAGTGCTCGGAATCCACTGCCACCGTTGGATACCTCATTCGGCGACAAACCTGCTGGCTCAAACCGACATCGGCGAAGCCGCTCAGCGCTGGAGATTCATTCGCCTTCTGCAGCCTCACTGGCTGATACTGAAGGGGAAGCAAGTAGCGCCGGGCTTCCAACGCATCCATTACGCCATCGGAGGAGTAGATCCAACGCAGAGATAGTTTCTTCTCCTGTTGACGCAATGGAGATGGACGCAATGTTTGCTCGGTCTGCCGCTGTGTCCAAGAGCTCACTTTCCCCCCGCTCCGTTTCCACAGCAAAAACCAATATCCCGGTCGTGAGGCACCCGCCAACTCTGGACTACAGGTACGGTGCCCGCAATACCTCCTCCAGGGTCACAAGCTTGGCGCCTGTTGCAGTGTCGTCCCACGGTTCACGTCATCCCCCTCAGCCTAGCACTAGTCCCAGATTGGCGGCATATATTACTGCACCCCAGCCGAAGAAATCGCCGCCATTGAGGTCATCCCGTGGACAGCGTTTGCCGACCACGGGTTCTGCAGCTGCATCCAGACAGAAGTTTCAAAGCGGTTCACAAAATTCATTATCCTATTCCAGGGAGGCAAATTTTCAGCGCAGTAGAGGCGCAAGGACCTTTGAGCCCGAGAACAATCGGGGAAGGGATGTGAAAAAGAAAATTCCCGAGTTAGGGACTGTGGATTTTGCCGCCAGAAGAGCTCGAATTCAAAACGCTTTCAACAAAACTTTAAAAGAGACATCCGAATTGAAAACAACCATTGCAGGTAAGGAGAATCCTAAACAGAGTTTGAGTGTGGAGATGGTCGATGGCCGTGATACCGGCAATGGCGATACTAGAGGTGGCTATCAGGAAAGAATCGAGGAAGAGGACGAAAATGAGCTTGTGGGATACCCCGTAAGTAATAGCGCGGAAGGTGCCGCAGAAGCTCATGAGGAAATTGTGGGGGCCCTAGCTGTCCCTGAGCCAATTGAATCCGAGTTCATCTCTGTTTTGCCTACCAGATCCGAATCCGTGGAGATGGCTGTCGAGTCTTACTTTGACGAGTCAAGAATAGAAGATCCTTGGGATAAGCGACAATCTTTATCTCCGAGCCGGAGATCGTCTCTCTCGTCTTTTGACGAGGGGCCGCCGCCAACCGAAGATGTGCATGCCAATCAAGCCTCCGGATATTACCAGAACGTGAGCGGCGGTGCCGGTAGTGCTGGGGTAAGCCCTGTTTCACCTCAAGAGCCGCCTCTAGCAGCATGGGTGGGGAGCGAAGAGCCAACAATTCCCCTCATTGTCACGCCCGACATGTCCTCCGATTCTTTGCGACTTGCGCACATACCACAGTTTCTCAGACCTGATTCGACAATGACAGCATGGAGTATGGCGACCGGCCCAAATAGGGACTCCTCAGGTATGAGAGATGGGACAGCGCACCAGGTCGTTGAACGCATTGGGTCGATTATCGAGGCTCCGGAAAGCAACCAACTGGAGGCGACCACGAGAACCAACCCGGATTCTATTTCGGTAACATCTGATACTACAGAGAGGGCAAATCTGTCTCCAATGGCTGCCGCATCTGCGTCAAGCACACCTTTGGATGATAGGGCTACTATAGTTGATGTATTCGACCATTACGACGAGCCACGAGAAGACTTTTTGACATCCTATGTGGATACCGAAGAAGAAGTGATGGAGTTTGAGACCGGAGCAGATACTGTGGACGAGTATGCAGATGATGTGGATGAGGGAACCGAGGACGGAGAAACTGAGGAGGGAGAAACTCAAGAAGGGGAGACTGACGAGGGAGAAACCGAGGAAGGGGAAACCCAAGAGTCTGAAACGGAGACAGAGACCGAAGAGGATACAGAAGTGGAAGAGTCCAGTAGCACCGAAGGCTACGACGATTATGTTGAAGATAGCGAACTGTGCGATTACACGTCTTGCTCTGAGATTCCGAGCTCGGCTCGACCCAGCATTGATGACCAGTCAGAAGGTTGGGAAACGACTTCATCTCGGGCTAGTCCAGAGTTGGGTGTTCACCCCACCAAGAGACAGTCGATCCAAATGCTTGATTCGCCAACCACTCCCCGACAATACGTGGAAGAGGCAGAATCACCACTTCCTCCAACCCCTCCCCCAAAGGACTACCATTTCTTACCCCCCGCACCTCCCGCGAAGGACCCCCCCAGAGCTGTCTCACCTGCCCCCTCAGCGATGAGCACTCCGCCCAATTATTCTAGCAATAGAATGCCTCTGCATACCCCACTCCAATTACCGGAAATTGAAAGGGATGCCGAGCCTCTGGGACTAGCCATCAATGTCTTTCCTACCTACACTGAGCGGACATCCTCACCACTTCCTCCCCAGCCGAATAATAGGCCCAGCCTGGACCGCTGGAACACTTCTTCCACCATGGACTATTACGGGGATAACCCAAGACAGAGCCAGGATTCACAGCACCCTTATTCCGGCAGGCAAAGTTTCGACCAATACCCGCATAGGCCAAGCCTGGACCACGCACACACTTATCCGGGAAAGCAGTCGAATTCTCCCTCTTCGAGTTTTTACTCAGAGCTTGAGTCCCGCCATAGCTCTACATCGGTTGGGCCCAATGGATACCGCCACTCGGAAACCCCAGCATCTTCCATGGGGACAAATAAACGTGGGTCCTCCTCTATTCACTCTCAGGAGCATTCTGGCCCAAGGGAGGCTCCAGAGCAGAAGTTGTTAATCAAGCGCCGCCATTTGCTGAAGGAGTTGGTGGATACTGAGAGCTCTTATTTCCGGGATATGACTGTCGCCATGGAGATTTATAAGGGTTCTGCCAATGCTTGCTCCTCTATCACCCTTGATGATATAAAGGTCTTGTTCGGAAACACGGATGCCATTGTCCAATTTTCAAAAGCTTTTCTGGAATCTCTGAAGGCAGCGGTAGGGAGTGTCTACGTGCTGCGCAGGGCCCAAAGTGGTGCGAACAGCAGCGCCGTGAGTGTAGCCAACTCGGCCAATAGCGGGGAGGAAGACAACAGGTCTAATTTCCTTGACGATATTGCCACCGAGGAGGAGAAAGATAGGAAGACATATGTTGGCGAGGTTTTCATGGATATGTTCTACAACATGGAAAAGGTCTATGGTGAATACTGCAAGAACCACGACAATGCGGTCGGGCGATTGCAAAAGCTGGAAGGCAACAGGGGTGTGGCGATTTGGCTGGCCGTAAACATCTCCTCTCTGTGGATGAACTTTAGGATACTGATGAGGATATAGGAATGCAAAGCATGCGCGGAGGACCTCACAAATGCCTGGAACCTAGAATCTTTACTCATCAAACCTGTTCAGCGAGTACTGAAGTATCCCCTTTTGCTTACTCAGCTGCTTGAATGCACCCCCCGAAGTCATCCCGATTTTACCCAGCTAGAAGTAGCTGCTAAGGAGATGAAGTTTGTTGCGGACCGCATTAACGAGATGAAGAAAAGAAAAGACATGGTCGAACGAATTGTGGGCCGTAAGAGGGCCGAGACAGATATCCGTCATGGAATTACCAAGGGTTTCGCACGCCGTGCTGAAAAGCTCAAGCAATCTGTCGGACTGTCAGAGGTCGTGGTGGACGAGACCTACAATAGGCTTTTTGAGAACTATAACATGCACTTTGTCCAGGTCCAGGTGATAATACGGGATATTGAAATCTATACAATAGACATCCAATCGCATATAGAGAAGTTTCTAGAATTCACGCAAACGATCAAGGAGTTTGTCGACATATCCCATACACAACACCCCGAGATTGAAGCAAAGTGGAGAAGGTTCAGTAGTGCCATGAAAGAGATGGCATCTACTTATCTACAGGAACATGTGAGTATCTCTAGGATCGACGCCCGGTAATCCTTGCTAACTGGGGTAGAAACTTCGCGTACGCAAACATTCGATTGAGCCTCTTGAAATGCTTCTGAAGATGCATGAAAGCCCACAACGAATCATGACAAAGCGCAACAAAAAAGCGGTCGACTATGCCCGGTACAAGGCAATTAAGGATCGAGGGGACACGCCAGACAAGAAGTCTATCGAACTCGCCGACGCATATGTTGCACTGAATGAAACGCTGATTGATGAGCTCCCAAAGTTATTTAGATTGACGAAGAAGCTCATTGATACCGTTTTATTAAATTTTGTTGAATTGCAAGGTTTATGGATGAATAGCTGGGCCGCCAAACTTCGGATGACCTTTACAGAAATGGAGCTGCCCGCTGAGTTGGATAGCATTGTTAGGGATTTCATGGGCGATTTCTCGTATAATGAGCAGAGTCTCAATCATATGGGAATTTGCAACGGTAAGGATTCATTCTTTCTGGCGAGTCTTGTAAACTGACTAACGCTCGGGCATAAGGGGCCTTGAAAGCCATGTTACTACCACAAACCCAGTTCCTTTCACCGTCCTCGACATTGTCTCTTGAGGCATTTGAATACTCACGGAGGCCGTCGACGTCTGAGGGGAATGAACTTTCCCCAGCGGGACGAGATAGAGCCTTGTCTTTGACGAGCCACTCCCCAACAGGCTCGAGTTTTGACAAGCCTTTCGGAGAGCGTCGCCATAGTGGCGGATCCACCCTTTCTCCCTTGATTGCGATGGGTCCTATCCTTCCGATACTACCTCAGATAGCGAACAACCCCCGGGGGCGGGCTGGGTCGGCACAGTTACAGAGATCGCCAATCAGAATTACCCCACCGGTTCCTCAGCGGTCATTCTCAACGATGACCGCCGATAGGCAACTTCATACTCCGGTCGCTCGTGCCTATTCACCATCTCTGCCTGATCGTCCTGGATCCAGGGCCTATTCGTTAGCGCCAACGCTATCTGATAGCCCGGAAACCCAGACACCCTACACTTCAAGCACGGCCTTAGTTGACCCACGGGCAGAACCGCATAGCCGTTCTGCGTCTCCAGCTCCCGCGCCAATGTTTTCGTCAGCGATGCCAATGGAAGACGATAGGGAGATGAAATCGGATGGTGAATCCCAGTCGAGGGACCCCTCACGCAGCGCCTCGCGGGCGCCCTCTGTGGCATCATCATCAAGACAGAGTCAACGGCGCACATTAACACTATCCAATAACAGTACGCCTATATTCGTCGTGGCTAGTCTGTACGAGTTTAACATTGATAAACAACGGAGAGAGGGCGGATTCCCGTATCTTACTTATGTACAAGGAGAGATTTTTGATGTATGCCCACCCTTTTTCCTTACTTACCAATAGACATGCTAATAACCCTATAGGTAGTTGGGACGAAAGGAGAAATCTGGTTGGCCAAAAACCAAGACGATGCGAATGGCGAACTCGGCTGGATCTGGTGTAAACATTTCGCTCGCCTTTAGTCTTTCCTTTCCTCCTTCAATTGTAGCACCCTCCTTCCGTCCCCATACGTCCCTGTCCACCCTCGAACCCCCTGCCGGAAATAGAGCAAAATCAAGGACAAGTCTCGAGTCTTTGTGAAACCAATGATCTGGTCACGCTTTTCTCTCTTTTCCTCCAAATCAAATCAGACCGAATTGAATCAAACAAATATACCCTAGCTAATCCTTTCATTCCTTTTACTTTCTTTGTTTTTAGTTTTACTGGTGGAGTAATGTTCTTTTCACATTTTCGCTCTATCTCTTAACTTTTGCCGTTGTATGCAATTTTTTCCTTTCACATTCTCCAACTATCTGTTCACCTGCCAACATACCTATCTATTATCCCCTTTTTCTTTCTTTCACACCTTTTCACCCTTTCCTATCCTCTCCCCTGTTTGTACGGTTTTTATTTTTATCATTTTTATCATTATCATTTCCTCTGTTTTCCCTTGAACGGGGTGTTGGGTGCATTGTTTTGTAAGCGTGTGGGCGGCGTCATTTTTAAAGGTTTAATATACCCTCTCATTAGCCTTTCCCATTTATTTTCTCTTGTTTGTAGCACAGTACAGTAAGTCAAGTTACCATGGTTGTACAGTTAGTATATGCCCTTTTCTCTCTATCTCTATCTCTATCTCTCTCTCTCTCTCTCTCTCT